>MU226461.1:4379556-4393875 GCA_018584345.1 Thuja plicata
TTTTGGGACATGTTTTTATTTAAAATAGATGTTAGTATCACTCTTCTTGAAATAGACTTATCTGTAGATCTAGTTGTTTTCCCAATGGAATGCAAACCTTCCTTAACACTTTCAACAATATTTTTTTTGTACATTAGACATTTTTGTCCTTTTGAAGCTTGCATCTACACCCAACAACTTTAATGACTCTTTTAACTCATGTTTAAGAAGTGTAATTGACAATAGTTGGGTTTCTTCAAGTGTATCAAGATTCTCAAATTGTACAATTATTTCCTTAGACTTTTTATTCAATGCTCTCTTCATAGTATTTATGGGTTGTTTAGCATAATCTCTCAATTTTTCCACATCCATTTCGATTAAATGATCTATTCTTTTATGATTAATCTTGTTCTTCAACTCTTGGGCTAGATTAACATTCTCATTTGTTGTTTGTACTTGGGCTGCAAATAAAATAAAAAATTCTCTTAATAGGTCATCTTAAGGGGAAACACCCAAAATGCATAATTAACTACTAAGAGACTAAATTGAGAGAGAGAGAGAGAGAGAGAGAGAGAGAGAGAGAGAGATGTGTACTTGTTTGGGATTATGAAGGTTGTACTTGTTGAGCCTATTGACCTTGCGATGACCCTTCTCCAACTTCTAAAGGTTGGGCTTGTTCACCTTGCGATAACCCTTCTCTAACTTCATAAAGTTGTGCTTCTTGAGAATTTCCTACATATAAAGACATAATTAGGTCTTCTTTATCAAATTAGGTATTGCAATATCATGCTTACATGTTTCATTAAGACAAGTCATAATCATCAACTTAAAATATGGACAGAGAGAGATAAAGAGATATAGACATGTACATTGTTTATTATGATAATATCTTTCCCAAGATTCTTCACGTAGTTTGTGTTCAGTATCTTCTGAATAATGTCAGCACTCTTATTTATCCTTCTCTTTTTATTTCCCATCACAAGTTGCAGAATTTTCTTATTTTTCCAAATTGTGAAGTATTTTGCAACTTTTAAATTAACAAGATGACAAAACATATATTTATTTATATGTAATTGTTCTGAACCCAAAATGACACCAAACAGGCTGACATAGGTTTCTATCGAAATTCATCTTTGACTTTCGATAGAAATTGAGCACTTTCGATTGAAAGTGCTTTACTAAACATTGGAGAAAATCTAAATCATGAAACTACTTTTGATAGAAAGTAGTTTTGATCGAAACTAAATAGTTTTGATAGAAACTACTTTCTATTGAAACCCCCAAAATTGAGGTCATCTGCAAAGGCTAACATAAATATGCCATTTTCATGGCTTCAGGACTCAAGCGCAGGGCTCAAATAGAAGAATAGGGACAACTCCTTTTGCATCGCACAAGTACTTTGAATGAGATTTCTAACAAATATAGATTTGACAAATTTTGAATTAATTAGGTCTATGTATTTTGACGTGTATCGGATGTAGGTTTTTTATCAAATATAAACTTCCAGGTTTGATGTTCAATGAATAATAGTAGAAAATAGAAAAAAAAAATTGAAAAATAATAATGCCCTACGACTTTGATTCTTCTTTTTATCAAAAAAAAAATTGAATTTTGATAAATACACAACAAGTTATTAGCTACGCAGTCAAGGTATGTCAAAATTATGATTGACTCTACTTCAAACATTCATAAAATATGTAATAATCATGATAATGTCATCAAACCAATTCCATGCCCTCTGTATGGATGTTACAAAACCAAATTCGAAAGAAGCACATTGATATCTATTTTAGCAAAAAAATTATGTTGTACGAAGTCATTGTACCTTTTTCAAAATGACGTTTTCAGCAACATAGCAGTTTTAGTGGGAGAAAAAAAACCATTAAAATCAATTCAAAAAAAAAAAATTACTTAGAATCTAGACAGAAAATCCTAAAAGACTCTAGTTTACTTTATCTTCCAATTTCAAACAGTTTAACAACAATATGCATTAGAATGTGGAATTTTTTCTCAAAATGTAGACTTCAATGTCTGTTTAGGCAATAAAGTGTAACCCACTATTGTTGTATCACCCTGCACACAAATCCTCTTGACTGGGCTAGAGTCAGTACATGCCCGAATCAAATAAAAAAGCAAGAAACATAGGGGTTAATCTAGTTGTGCTCCTACACCATACTCCCCCCCAAAAAAGAAAGGTTAATCCATCCTTGGATTGAGCATGTTTGAGTCAATGCCCAACCTTTTCAACTCTGATTCTCTGATCCAAGTAGCATCTGCATCTTCATTTTCATGTCATTTGACAAGGTGCTCCATATAGTCTTTGTTCCTATCCTCTTGTAGACCCTTGAGTCTAGTATCTTTTCAGATGTCATAGATGGAGTAGGGGTTAATTTCAGATCTATTACCTCTTGTATTACCTCTTGAAGGTTCTGATCAACATCTTGAATTGGTCCTTTGTATGCTACCAAATCTACAATGTTGAAAACTAGTGACAACCCGGTGTCTTTAGGAAGCTCAACCTTCTATGAATTATTTTGATACTTTGCAAGTATCTTATATGGACCTAGCCTCTTCATCTATAACTTATGAGGAACACCTTTTTTCAGCCTATGTTTGTTCAAGTGTACAATCACAAAGTCTCCAGTCTAAAACTGAACATCCCTCTTTGTTGCATCCACCTTTTGCTTTACCCTTTCAGCATTTTTAATCAAGTTATTTCTCACACTTTCATGGACTTCTCTCATGGAATAAGTAAAGTCCTCAGGATATCCACTACCATGCATTCCTTCCTTCAATTCTCTAAGCTCAAAAATCCCTCTTGGGTGAAAACCATAAACTATTTCAAAGGGACTCTTACCAGATGATCTGTTCACTATGTCATTGTATGCATATTCAGCTTGTCCAATGATTTAGTCCCATGCTTGACCATACTCCTTTGTGAGGCATCTCAGAAAGTTTCAAGGACTCCTATTGACCACCTCTATTTGGCCATCTGTCTATTGATGATAGGTAGATTCAAAAGACAAGTTAGTGCCAAGCTTTCGCCATAAGGTCTTCCAAAAATGGATCATGAATTTGGTGTCCCTGTCTAAAACAATACTAAGTGGGATTTCATGGATCCTCACCACTCCACTGAAAAACAACTAAGCAATGTTACAAGCATCATGAATAGTCTTGCAAGGTATGAAATGAGCCATCTTGCTAAATCTGTCCACAACAACATAAATATTGTCATATCCCTGCCTTGTTCTTGACAAACCAACTACAAAATCCATGCTTATGCATTCCCATGGTCTGGTTGGGATTGGAAGTGGTTGATAAAGACCTACATTGGAATATGTGCCCTTTTCTCTTTTACACACTACACAACTCTCAACATACTGTCAAATATCACTATTCATTCTAGGCCAAAAATAGAACCTAGTGACTAGCTCTTGAGTCTTACTAACTCCAAAATGACCACTAAGTGCTCCATTATATTTTTCTTGAATCCAATTCTCTCTCATAGACCCTTTAGGAACACAAAGCTGACCTCATTTAAACAATAAATCATTCTGCAAGGTATATTCAGAAAACTCACCATGAAAGTTATTTTTAAACTCTTTGCATACCTTGTAGATTTGGGCAAAATATTCATCTTCATCATATAGGTCTTTGAAGCTATCTATACCTATTTTTTGTAGCTAAACTTCTTGGACTGTGAGAAGCCTTCTGCTCAATGCATGATTAACCTTATTTTGTACTCCATTTTTATGCTTGATATTGAAAGTGTAGGCTTGTATACACTCTACCCACTTCATGTGTTTGCTGCTAATTTTGTCTTGAGATTTAAGGAAGCTGAGAGATTGGTTATAAGTATATACTATGAACTCCTTTGGCAGCAATTAGTGTCTCCACTTCTTGAGTGCTTGGACTAGAGCATACAACTCTAAGTCATAAGATGAGTACTTCTTCTTTGCATCATTTATCTTCTCACTATGGAAAGCTACTAGTCTTCCATCTTGGCTTATGATAGCCCCAATGGCCATATTACTTGAATCATATTCTACTGTAAAAATCTTATCAAAGCTTGGAAGAACTAGAGTAGGCAACTCTGCTATCTTCTCCTTGAGTGTTTGAAACCCTTTCTCAGCTTGTGGTGTCCATTAAAACTTTGTCTTCATCCCACCTCTAATGGTATCTAATATGGGTGCACAAATCCCACTGAAATGTCTAATGAACTTTCTATAATACTGAGCTAAACCATGAAAAATTCTCACCTTAGTTGCAGCCTTGGGAGTAGGCCAATTTAGAATGACATCCACCTTTTTTTGTCCATTTTGAGGTTACCCTATGAAAAAACAAAACTGAGATATACAAGCTCCTACTTCATGAAGTCACACTTCTCCAAATTGATCATTAGCTTCTCATCATGCAATTTCTTGAAAACAAATTTCAAATGCCTAATATACTCCTCCTTAGTTTTGTTGAAAACTAAAATGTCATCTAGATAGACAACAACAAATTTACCAATACATTCTACCAATACCTCATTCATAAGCCTCATAAAATTTGAGGGAGCACTAGACAAACCAAATGGCATTACAATCCATTCATACAAACCTTCTATAGTTTTGAAGGTTTTCTTCCATTCATTTCCTTCATTTATCTTGATTTGGTGGTAGCCACTCTTAAGGTCAATTTTGCTGAAGTAATTTGCCTCCCCTAAACAATCCATTAGGTCTTCAATTCTAGGTATTGGGAACCTATACCTAATGATGATTCCATTAATGTCTCTATAATCAGTACAAAGTCTCCAAGCTCCTCCTTTATTAGGTTCTAAAATAGTAGGGACTTTACATGGGCTTATACTCTTTCTAATTAGGCCTTGGTTTAATAACTCTCTGATTTGTTTGGCTATTTCCTCATTTTGTTGAGGGGTCATCTTATAGGTAGCTTTTTTGGGTAAGGAAGATCCTAGTATGAAGTCAATCTTGTGGCTAACAAGTCTCTTAGGAGGTAGGAAGTGGGCTAGCCATCATTCACAATGTCTCTATACTCTTTAAGTATTTCTTTTACCTCATTTGGTATCTCTGATTTCTTGACAGCAGCTTCATCTTTTGGCTTCAATACTAAAGTGAATCCAACTCCTTCTCCTTATCCTAGAGTCTTCAAGAACTCTTTCTCATCAACCATGAGCACAATTGGACTTGATGTCTTCATCTCTCCTTCTTCTTCTATCAAGGACTAAATTTTTAAAGTCACTCCATCTTTCTAGAATGAGTATGCATTCTTGGTTCCATCATGCATGGCTTGTCTATCAAATTTCCATGGCCTTCCAAGTAGAAGGTGGCATGCATCCATGGGAAGAATGTCACATAGAACTTTGTCTTTATACATGCCAATGGTGAACTCTACCCATGCTTGTTCTCCTACAAACACATGTTGTCCTTTGTTGAGCCATGTAACCTTGTATGGGTTTTCATGTGGAATCCTTTTCAAATTTAACTTGGTTACTTCCTCTTCACTAATCATATTATAAGTTGAGCCCAAATAAATAATGACTCTACACACTGTCCCCGTGATCTTGCACTTCACTCTAAAGATTTCTCTCCTTTGGCTTGGTTCTTCTTTTCTTGTCTCTCTGATTAAGGTCCTCTTTATCATGAGGTTCTCCCCTTCCTCTGATTCTAATGGTACCTCAAATGGCTTGCTACTGTAACTTGATTCTTCTTGGACATAGTTAACTCTCTTTCCACCTCCTTGAGAAGTAGAACCTTGTTCAAGACACCTATAGGCAGGATGCCCTAGCTAATTGTAGTGGTAGCACTTCATGCTGGCAAAGTAGGATGCTCCTCTTCCTTGATTGTTGCTGCTCCTTCCTCTCCAGCTAGTGTTAAAGCCTCTACCTCTTCTGAAACCTCCTCTATTTGAGTTTCCTTCCTGATTTTCAGTGAGATTATTCTCACTTTTCTTCCTTGAATCTGATCCTCTTCCACCATAGCCTCCTTGTCCTCTTCTTTCTCTACCTCTACCTCTTCCTCTGAAGTTTGATTCTGATTTTTTTGTGTTCTTCTCTTCCACTTTCTTTGCAAGTTTGAAACACTTATGGATGGTTGTGGGAGTCCACAAACTGATTTCCTCTTGGATATTCCATTTTAGGCCTCCAAGATACCTATCCACCTTGATAGTCTCATTCTCTTGGAATCGTGACCTCAAGCACAACTTCTGGAATTCTTCAGTATACGTAGCCACATCCAAAACTTTTTGTTTCAAACTCTGCCTCATCTTGTGTAACTGGATTTCATAATCCTCAAGTAGGTATTGCTCCTTTACCTTGTTTAACATGGCCTTACAATTTGAAATTGGATGCTTACCCATCTTCTCCCTCTCTTCTTGGAGGTATTTCTACCATGTTAATGTTGAACCTATTAACCTTGACTTTGCAACTTTTACCTTTTGTGCTTCAATTATGCCCTCACATTCAAAATGATTCTCAATACCTTCTATCCATTCCACAACTAGTTCATAGTCCATTTTTCCATTAAAGAATGGAATTCCTTCAATAATTTTGCCTCCTAGGGCTTTGAGAGATTTTAGAAATGGCTCCTCATTCATTAGAAGGTCTGGTTCAGGTATTATGTCTTCTTCAACAGCTTTTTGTCTCCCTTTGCTACTGCTAACTTCATCTCCATCTCTGATTTTAATTGCATCTGCAACTTCTTGAAGTTTTACCTTTATCTCATCTAGGGCTTCTTCAAGGAGTCTACTCCTTTCCCTTTGGTCTTCTATTACCCTCTTCTAATCATCTATTTCCTTTACAAGCTCTGCATTGGTGACCATCTTGTTTCCACCTACTGATATTGCTTGTTGAAACACCTACCACATGCCTAATAAATTTAGGCTCTGATACCAATTTGATGTGGACAGAAGTCTCGTTGCTACTACAAAACTAGCTTGGCTCTACTCTGAGATCTTTCTCCTAGATCTCTTAAGGTATTCACAACCCTAAACTAAGGTAAGTCACTATCAAATTTACCTCCCCTTCAAGACCTTGTCCCCATCAACGTGTTATCCATCTTCTCCTCACTGAACCTACACAATTAGATTCATTCTACTCACCCGACCAATGTTTTTAGAACATTGCTTTCATTCTCTTCCCTAGCCGAACTATTATTGAGCTCTCCTAGGGTAATATCTCCAGACTTGTCCCTATTTCTTCTCCTATAGAAAACAAAAAGGAAACTATGTACAAGGGCTCCTCTCGAGTTCCATCCCAACACATGATTTTCACCATGGACTCAGGAATCTCGAGGGGCCATTACTGTTTATAGCCCAGAACGGGTGAAGAACTAATAACTTGCAAAAAAAAAATAAAGTAAAATAAACAACAAATCCTAATATTCACTAAACAACAGTCTACAACTTCTCATTACTAGAAAATAGAACCAAACAATAAAAAATCTGCAACTCTCTAGCTTTCTTGTAGCTTCTCCTCTTTTTCAATCTCTACTACTCTCTAAATGAATGCTTGGGATGTTATTATTAACCATCCTCCCATTGGAAACAACCCTAACTGCCCACATATTTTTAAGTATCTCTTTAGGAATCATTACAACTACCCATACTGTCCATAAAAGACAAGATCTGCTTTTCATGAGCCATTACGAATGACTTTACTAAGCAATAGTAATGCAAAACTGAGCACCAGCCTTAATTGGTTCTAGTGTTAACAAAAATTCATAGTTTTAACTAAGATTCTCCCAATGTTAATCAAAATTTAGTGTTAACCAAAATTCACAGTGCTAACTAAAATTCTTAGTGTTAACCAAAATTCTCAGTGTTAACCGAAATTCACGGTGTTAACCTAAATTCTCAGTGTTAACCAAAAATTAGGAAACCAACAAAGCAACCTATCTAGACATGGATTGACCTAGTCATATCCATCTTAGGGAAAAAATGACCTTCTAAGGTCCACACAAATCCTCCTGATTGGGCTAGAGTCAATACATGCCTGAATCAAAGAACAAAGAAAGAAACATAGGGGTTAATCTAGTTGTGCTCCTGCACCAAGTCATTAGAGTGACATACTAAAGAACTGTTAGAAATATCCTTTCCTTTCCTAGATGGTATAGGAGTCAATGATGACATGAAAATAGCTTCAACTTTAGGGATACTATTATCACAATTACTTAACTTAAATGCAGTTCCTATTAATGCATCCAGGCTAATAGTAAAATTCCTTAAGATCTAAGTTCTTGAATAGATGAAACCCTAAAAGTATACTGAGGTAATAAAGTTCTTAACTTTTTTCTTACCACATCCTCCTTAGGAAGATTACCACCATCACCCTAGATAGAAACAAATTATTTAATTCTTTGACTTTATAGCTCAATGTTCTCGTTGTCTTTCATTCTCATCTCATCATATCTTCCTCTTAAGCTATCAAACTTTCCTTCTACACATGTGATCTCCACCATAGATAGTTTTCAACTTATCCCACATTTCATAATAAGTATATTAGTCCTTAATATCAACATACTTTGCATCTTAAAGAGTACTTCCAATATATTCCATAGTAGCAGTATGTTCATTCTTAACCTTAAATCGATTGGGAGTTAGGGTTCCTAGGGGGACATTAAACATATTCTCCACATGATCCCAATACTGATCACCTAGGCCCTTAAGATAGAGATTCAGCCTATCGCATTATATTGAGTAGTTCTCTCTTGTGAATTTAGGACCCTCCTTTTGCATCATCTTGGATATTTACATCAAGTTGTTAAGATTCACCACAACAAAGGACCAAAGATTTGATACCAAATATTATACCTGAGATCAAATTACTGAGAGAGGGGGTGAGTTGGTAATCTACCAAATAAACTAACTATACAATCACTTAAAATTAAATGACCATTCACAAGATTAAACTTAATATCAATAAATAAAAATCATAAACATCCAAGTTCATCCACAAATTTGACACAAAGATTTATCTCGTGGAAACTAAAATAGGGAAAAAAACATGGCATGGATTAGTACCCACTAAAATTATTTACTCTTTTGAAGTACACCCTAAGAGAAGCTTAACCCTTTTAGGAGTTTACAACAACACTATTAGGTTCTACCTGGTTAAGGGATTTACCTTAGGCGTATTAGAAAATTTAACCTATTATGAGTAGCCTTGTTAGAGGGCTTAAAACACAAGATAATGTCTCACCTTGTTAGAGTATTTGAAATAAATATTTGTTAGCATCTTCCCTGTTATGGGATTTCAACTACTGTAAATATTAGGGAACAACAACAATGATCTACAAAATAGAACTACCTCTTCTTGATCAAATCACGTTAAGAAAACAATATCTTCTAAGTATACTTAACTCTTCTTGATCAGATCCTCTTAAGCATACAATATCTTCTAAGTATACTTAACTCTTCTTTGGCTTGATCACAACATACACTTTACACTACACTTTCTCAACACAAGATCAACACATATTGCATTCAAATTCAACCATTATATACTGAACTATTAAGTCTACCACCTTGATCAAACCCTAAAATGAAGTTACAAAGCATCCTTCTCAAATCCAATTTCCCAAACAACAAAATAAAATATACAAAACATATTTCTAAGACAACTTCGACCTACATAACGATTTAGATATGAAATTGAGAAAAAGAGTCAAACACATTTTGACCATACATAAACTTCCTCTAGAATCTTCTCCATAAGATAAAACCAAACAATGTGATGCCAGATCATCACCTCTAATCATTAATAAATGTCACCATATTGTGACTCATTCATCGTTAATCACTGCCACTACATCAATACTGATCATCGATAAAAGATCTGTCATTGGTAGCACAAGAACACAAACACTTAACCTTTTGAATAACTATGTCATTGGTAGCACAAGAACCAATCACTTATCCTTCCCATGGGTCACTCAAATTAGTTGTGATTATAATTGTAGCATCTGAACACTACTAACCATTGTATCCTGTGACACCACGAAAAGATACATCAAATATTTAACAAGACATTCAAATCATCTATCACCTATCATTAATTTTTCTAGCAATTGTACTATTATACACCATTCAATTACAACTCTCACAAAAATGTATTTCATCAATAGCGGTCATGTATTTGATATCTAGAGACATACCTAAATCTTCCCTAAAAGTAGTAACCACTGAAAGTAACTGAAACTCATTATTCATCACAAATATGCTTAACAACATACTAAGAACACAAAGTCAATAGTTGACATCAATGAAAATATAATATATTATCATCTTGTAATCAATTCACATTTTCATTACCAAAACACACTTACCTTCAGTGCGTCAAATATGCCAACACCACCCTTCAAGAGTGAAATGGAAATAGGTATACAAAGTGGAGAGGATGAAATTTCTTGCATAGGGAGTGGAGAAGTTACAACAACATTCTCTTGTGATAAAGATGGCCTCTTAAAGATTCGAATAAAATTTTTTTAGGAAGGGGCTGCCTAGATTTCTAACTCTTTCTTTTTACCCAATAAAACCCTAATCTTTTTCTCATTTCCAACCACTGTCCTTGCAATTTCTTCCTCAAGCTGTCACTATTTGGTCCATCTCTTCCTCATGTTGTGTTTGTTATGTTTCCAACTATTTTTGTCCCTAGGTCTACATTTTTTGTTTCACCTTTGCAATATCATCAAAGTATTGTCTTTTGGATATTAACATAGATAAAATAAATACCTGAAAAGCCATCTCTTGTAGCTACATATCAACCCCGTGCTGGCTTTTGATTTTATACAATTGCATAACCCAATCCCGCAAAAGAGTCTTAACTCACTGTATCTGATGCCTTCAAAATATAAGGGAATGTCTATAAACGGATTGAAAACCATGTATAGGATACAAAACCTACACAAAAGTTCCACAATATGATCTTGAAGCCCATTAATATCCATGTTATCTAAAAATTGATTTGGGATGAGAGGGTGACAAGAAGGTAGAACATATTGGTCATTTGATTCTACAGAGAAAACAACCCAATCATAAGTGAATAAAATTTATATTAGTCCACAAGGGGATGTTCTTGAACTTATCTAAATCTTTTTCCCACCAGGCCTGCCAAAAATTGTTGTCACAAAAGTTTGCACCCATGCTTGGGGTAGGAAGCCCAAGAAACCTTGTGAAACATGGAAAAAAAATCCAAGTGTTGAACTTGCACTTTAAGGATAAATATCTAGAGAAGGAAGGCTTCCCAATAATTATGATGCACCAAAACTACTACTTTTAAGGAAAAGGGAGAAGGATATGTTGAAAGGGAAATGTGGTGATGCACCAAATTGAAACATGGTTACTCTCCCTACCTATAGTTGCATGAAACATTAATAAAACAACCAACATACAATAGTCCTAACTCTAACCTATCTTCCAAGGAGTCATATGAAGGTTATAGATCGCCAAATGTTGAAAAAAAAAATGACTTTTTTAATAATACAACATGAACATATCTAACACGACACACAAACTGGAAATACTAAGAAGAAACATTCACTATAGGGAACATGAAATGCACAAGACAATAGAATCCTAAGAAAAGGTAAAACTAAGAATTTTATTACTAAAATGAAAAATGAAATCACAAATACAGGGCATAGCCACTACAAATAAACAAGAGAAGAACAACCCAAAAAATATCTACAAGAATTACCCTAATAGAGTTCAAGCATAATACTGATTAAACAATATTGTTCAAAAACCTCAAGGGTTAATTTAGGTTACAGGAGGAATAAAGATAAAATTAGACCAAAATAAATGGTCTATTTGTATTCATTAATCATAGAAGTGATAGGAAAACCAAAATTAAATGCGCCAATAGTTGAAAGGGATAAAATATTCCTAAAAGTAATAAATAGGCATGGAGTGAATTGGTGACATGTTATAGGACCAAAGAAGACACTCAATATTAGATTTTAGTTTGGTGTTTTCTTTGGGATACAAATAGTCGAATCAGGTCACTAGAAAAAATAATGTCAAATGGGAAAACATGATGTGTTAGCCCACCTGAAACTTTGATAGGACATTCCATATGTCTTACCGATCTTAGCCCCATCAACATCATGGTTTTACACATCACCACTAGCAAACTATTGTGATAATAGAGGAAAATTGAAAGAAGCTAGGATTGTTAATTTATATGAAGATGCATGGCTTAAAATTTGATAAAATATTATAATAGCACTGGTCCACATCACTTGAATGCTAAAAAAATTGGAACCACGTGGAAAAACCTGATTGGTTTAACCATTTTGCACTTATGCATGATAAGAAAGAGAAAATAGACCACAAAATGGTGAAAATGGGGAACATAATGTGTCGGCCCACTAGAGATTTTGGAAAGACAAGAGGTTTCACCGACATTTACGATAGGGGAAATATGGCCCTTTAAAATGTGTTTTAAATCTCCTAGTGACCATACATATTTCTCTAATGCATGTCATGTTCATAATATTTTGGTGAGATTCTAATTGACATTTAGCATTTTAGGGAGGAGTATAACATGATGTGTTAGCCACAAATGTTGAGAAACCCGATGTCATGACCTTGCTAAGATTTTAGCCCATGAAGAACATATCTTAGATCAATTATTTGTGATAGGATAATTAAAAAAAAAATAGCCAATAGTATTTGTTGATTTCTGAAAAGGTTTTACTCTTAAAAACCTATCAGTCTACTCTTTAATGCATTCTATAGAGTAGCCAACTATACTATTCAAAATCTTTAAGAGGACTAGACCAACTAACCTGGACACTAAATCATCCCTCTATACTTTAGGCTTTTCCAGACTGAGACGGGACTCCCTCTAATGCTTTTGGATTATAGACTAAAACTGTGACTACCATTAATATAAGAAGAAATCTCATACAAGGCTCTACCTAGCGAGGATATACTAGATAATGGATAATTATCTATTGAACATCACCCTTTTGAAGCATGAGATGAAATAATTTATCAACCTACAATAGAATTAAAGGTATTCATGATTTATTTGATTTTATTGTAGCAACTAACAACAAGAATCTAAATAACAATATATTTGCAAGATTCACAAAAGATAAGATCAGTGCCTTATCCCATTGGGTATCAAAGCCATTAGTAATATAACATCATACAACATAGTTTAATTCATAGAATATGATCTAAGAGTATTTCCTTGCAATATCCCTTCAATAGTAACCCTAGTAGAGACTACTTATCAAAACACATGTATAACCCTGTCAGATATGCAATCTTAATCAAGCATTTAATTTATCATTTCGATAAAAACATGAAATAAAAATTACATAAATCACAACAATGTAATGAGTGAATAAAACTCATGTTTCCTTTCATTCAAAACATAACACCATTATATATTGGATAAATATCAACTAAAATTGTATATCAATAATGTCCTTTGCTAGTTATGTTGTACACTACAACTTTAAAACTCAAGGAGAACCCTCATAGGAGTCACACAGATTCACTTAAAATGCTTTCTAGAACATTACAATGTTATTCCCTCTAAACTAGGACTTTCTCCTTTGATTGTCAAAACTTGAATCCCTTTTAAAAGGCCCTAAAATCCCATTTTATAAAACAAGGGGGCCAACAAGCTTCAGGATGAACAAGACAAAAGACTCGTCACCATTTTAAAACAATATGACAAATTGGCCACAAGAAAACAAACTATTTCTGTTTTCAACCATAACTAATCCATCACACTTCCTACTTGCATAGTCAAAAAGTTTTATATGCTTGGCAGGGAAGTAAAAATATTTCCATATGAAATATGTTTCTCCCCTAACTCATTCAAGTACACTACAACTAAATAATTTTGCAACAAGAATGTTACTGTAGACACCCTAAAATGGACAGGCTTGCGACTTTACATTAAAAACACTAATTTTCATCTATTAATTAATGGTTTCGTAATCATTAATTAATCAGTTATTTTCTTCTAAATTCATTTCTCAAATCATTTAATCCAATCCCCAAAATTAATTAAATAATTAACTTTATTTAATTAATTAAGCTTTAATTGATTAATTATAATTATTTAATTAATTAAACTCAATTTCCTATAGTTTAAATCAAATATTTAAACTTACTAATTAAATTCTTCCAATTAAGTTAATTTAATTTCATCAAATAAAGAAATTCTTAATTAAAAAGAATTTAATTATCTTACATGTTGAAAACAATTATTAAATAAATGAATTAAATATTCATTTATCTTCAAAGAGATAACTCCAATTACATCACATGGGTTACTTCACCCACCTCTTCAGTTCAAAAAGGTAACTCATAATTAGC
>MU226461.1:4407889-4434076 GCA_018584345.1 Thuja plicata
ATTAATTAAATAATTAACTTTATTTAATTAATTAAGCTTTAATTGATTAATTATCATTATTTAATTAATTAAACTCAATTTCCTATAGTTTAAATCAAATATTTAAACTTACTAATTAAATTAATTTAATTTCATCAAATAAAGCAATTCTTAATTTAAAAGAATTCAATTATCTCACATGTTGAAAACAATTATTAAATAAATGAATTAAATATTTATTTATCTTCAAAGAGATAACTCCAATTACATCACTTGGGTTACTTCACCCACCTCTTCAGTTCAAAAAGGTAACTCATAATTAGCTCCTCAGTTAACCAAACTCTATCTCCTCTTAACAAAATAAAGAGGTGGAGTTTACTGAGGATCTCTCCTGTTCCTTTTGATCTCAACCGTTCATCTCCCCATCTCTGGGATTGATCTCAACCATTCATTTCATCACCAATTCCTATATAATAAACCCTTCATAACCATTTGAAGGATCTAGGATTTCAAACTTACAAGTGCCATTACTCTGTCAACATTCAAGCTATCTTGCGATCACCCACACATTTCAAATATGGTATTCTCAACGCTTCTCAGGTCATAGATGCTACCCCGCCAATACTGAGCATCAAGAACAACGTTTTGGAAGGAGTAGAGAGAAACAATAGAAGCTTCAAGCATCGAAGGGTTTGCATTTATTTGTCTTCCTTTCTCTTGTTTGTACATTTTATTGCTCATGTTTCTGTTATTAATTTGGTAGTTATTGCATACTTGATTTGCATTCACTTGTGAACCTTTGCTACTAACCCCCGCCCTTGGAAAGCTGTGGGAGTCTGGAGAGAGAGGCGTACAGTTACTATTAGAAGAAACAAATAGTAGAGACGAGACAATATAGCATAAAACATGGCTGCAATGCAATAGAAGTGAGGATGAAAGATTCTCACTCATACTCTAAAAATAATTTAGAAAGAGTGACCCAAGGATTTGACATCACCTCATCCTCTTCTCTATCCAACAAACCAGTATATTTGAGTCAAAGGGTATAAAAAAGATGAAGCTCGAATTATTTACATTTTTTCAAGTTAGTCCTCCTTTTACTACCTCTTTAGAAACCCACTCCCATTTTAATGCCTCTTTAGTTCAACAATGTACTCTCCCCATACATTCAATCCCAATACTCTTTTTGCACCTGTATCCAGAGACACTTCTTATCCTTAAGAACATCCCTTTTTAGTAACGCCTGGGCAAATAGGTCATGGAATGGTGATATTTATAACTCCTAAATCTTTGTCCACTTGCATAGAATGTACTTTGACAGTTACCTTTCAATTCCTATAAATAGTAGCGTGGAGAAGTGAGTAATTAGAGACCTATCATTTTCCATTATGGTTCTTACTAAAAACACCATGATGCTCTAGAAATTCAAATCTTTTGAATAGTTTTTTGTATCTTGTGTCGATCTATCTTTTTGGCAATCTATCTTTAAATCCATTTCTAGAAACTTGTCTTCAAACATAAAAGGTCAATCAATGAGATAATATAGCCAAAAAATATAGACGACCCTATTCAATACTATTTTTATTTTCATATGAAAACTCCTTCCACACAAAAAAATTTGAAAAGTCTGTGAGTCCATCTATTCACCATGTCAACACAAGGATTGTGCCTCCTCTCTCTCTCTCTCTCTCATTAAAAATTATAGACGCATGGAAGGTTATCATAGTTTTTTAACAAATTTTCTAACTATATTCTAACCCCATGACATTTTGGTTTAACATCCTTTGTTAGTCTACCACGTGTTATTCTTGAACATAATCATTATTTAATTAGTTTCTAGTTGGCACACTCTGATTCATTGGGATCTATCCTACATCATAAATCTATCTGCCTATCCCCATCCACATGTCACTCTTGCATGATTGTGAGATGCCTTTACTTTCTTGTCATCAGGATCATGCGATCACATTAGAGCCTACCATTTTTCAATCTATCTACTTACTTGGATTTCTATCCTACTAGTCTTTACCGCCACGTGTCAACACCTCACTGTCTGTCCTCTAACTATGGGCTCACCAAAATTTTCTTCCCTAAATGCCAACTGGCTGCCACTAACCACCAACCATTCAACCTCGTCGGGCCAAACCGCATGCCTTTAAGGCACTTAGCATATATACACATAGTTATATAAACTTAAATTTTATTTCTTGCATTATTTATGTGGAATAAATGACCCTAGTTGTTTCCATAGAAAAATTCAAAACACAGTGCCATTGTTTTATTGGTATAGTTCTGTCATATCTGATAGAGAAAATAAGACCCCTAAGAAATTATACTACTTCATTCCAACCTTATTCCATACTTGAATCTAGTATGAAACCGTGCAAGTCCTCTGAAACATTAAAAATTCAGCATGAAAGATGAGAGTACCAACAGTGGCTCCATTTGCGCAAGGTTGATAGTGAGATCAACGCTAGAATACCAGCTCAGGGACACAGACCAGAAGCTCTCCGATAACCCTAACCTTGAACCCCTATTTCAAAAAAAACAACATAAAAAACATCATTTCCCTCTGTCAAAGTCTAATTTTGATCTCTCAACAACATGAGCAATCTAATAAAAATATCCATCAGCTCCTAGACAATCTGGAAATACTTGGCAAAATTCAACATTTTGCCTCTCTTAACCTCGTAATCATATTCATCACATAATTAGATCAACTAGTCCCGCATTTAATGGACCGTAGAACACTCTGCAAAGCATAATTCATCTAAAAATGTATAAGACATGCAATAATACCCTGATGACCCTCATTTCCATTTTTAGGATAGATTTCAAATAGTTGATCTCAGAAATAAAAAAATTCATAGTCTAGTTTAATTGAAACATCATATGACCACCCATTATTTTTTCCCTCTTGTATGCTATCAAGAACACTAAATATATAGTCATTACAAGGTACTTTATCATATAGCATTACAAACTCAAAGTCACATAGTAAGTTGATGTTAGACCCATCAAAACACTTCCCAAAATCTAGTCCATTACAAAACCTTTGAAGAAACTCACCCTGCTGGACTTGAATGAGAAGATACTCATTTTCAACTTGATGGTTGACATCATCAATCCTAGTAGCATAAGTACTTTGCAAAGAAAAAGAATGATCACTAATGATTAACTGATGCAATTGAGGAACAAGATCATACTGAATATAGCCTTGGGTAAACTCAATACTTTCAACATTTACTAATTTCAACATTTCAACATCCTTCATGGGTAAAAGTACAAACTTGTGTCACACTTTTATAAAGGAAAAGGACCACAACATGCAAACTGTTCAACTTTAACGACATAAAAAGTTTCTTTTTTATTTATAATTTGAGGATGATGTAAACTGATGAAATGTGTGAAAATGCATTAAGTTTATGCCTATAATTTTTTAAATTTTTTTTACCAAGAATTGACATAGTTTTTTAATTTTTGAAGTCCATTTTTCAATTGCTAAAAACTGATGAAAATATGGGGTCTAGTTCCCACCAAACAAGTATATGCAAATAATCTATTTTTCCTCTGATTTCAAAATATGTTATAGATAAAATGTATAGCTAGTGCAGAAAAGAAGAAAGATTGGTTTTCAATGTATATTTTCTCCGTTCAAACTGCTCAAAGTAGAACTTTCTGAAATTGATAGTTTTCATCTCCCACCAAATTTCCCCTGTCAAATCTATACTATTAAGAAAAAAATTACATATTCTTTAAGAGGACTCTGTCATCTAGTGTTAAATATAAATTTTAATTTTTTTTTATATGATTTACTATTTTTTTACTTATTTGAAGCAACATCTTCTCGAATGTTAAAATACCTACTTGTTGTATTTTGAAATTATAATATATTATATTTAATCAAAATAATGTAAACTTTATATTTAAATTAACTTGACTCTAAGCTCTACAAAAGGGTATTTTTTATTTTTTTTTAAAATATCGTTAAAAAGAGCAGGGGTCATTGAAACACCGATTTTCTGAAATAATTTTATTTCTTTGGTAATTGGTATAAAACATGGATTTAATAGACATTTCCAATTGTAAAAGTTTAACCACTTATCTTGCTTAGCTAGAATGAATCTAGCTAGACCATATGTTTGACAAAAAAATAATTTTTATTTAGAAATACTCAAATTTAGCTGTGCTGATAAGTGGTCCTGAAACGTGACACAAGTTTGTGCTTTTACCCTCATACCACACTCTTGAATGAAAAAATGAACCTCTGGCTAGAAATATTTGTCTAGAATACCATCCCAGCTCTGGTCTACCTCCATATGAAATAAATCAAATTTTGGTCAAAGTAAGTCAGCATGAGGCTCACTATCCACATCTTTATCTTGACCCAATTCAGTGTTGTATGGAACATTATCAGTGTCATCCATATGTTCACTACAAGATAGCATCTCAATATTTTTTTTAACCACGTCATAACTATTACCATTCATATTAATTCTAAATGCATCCATTTCTAGTTGAAGAAAGTAGTCATCTCTTGTCTCTATATTACATGAAATAACTTGTTGGAAACTTTCATAAACAAATTCATGCAAGTCTGACAATGACCCACCATCAGCAATTTCATAAACGTTTTCATAATCCAGAAGACCATTAATTTCACAATCATGATTGAGAGCATGTTGTATATCATCAAGTTCATTTAAGGACCCCTCACAATCAGAATCACTATCCATCTGATGAGTTGACTTATTCTTCTCCACAACTTAAAGCTCACATATTAAAAGACTTTCAAAAACATTATGAGCTTCCACTATCTCACACTCTAGTTCATAGAAACCCTCATGCATCTTAATATCAATAACTTCATCTAGTAAATCAAAGGATGTAAACATACAAATTGAATCAACAAAATTACCATCATTATTGCACTATTGTTCCAACCAAAGTGCATGTGTATCTTCATCAACATATCTAAGACTTTTATCTAAATTATAATTGCAATAAGGTATCCTTTGATCTTTATTTGGTGTAAATTCCTTGGATAAGCATTCTTTCTCTAGAAATTATATGTTAACATCATCATTATCTAGGATAAAAGAACTCATCATTATCTCAGATAAATCCACATTCTCACAATCATTACCCACACATGACAAGTCACCATTATCTTCACAAGGCTGCATAGAAACCATCACCTTATCTTCACAAAGACCATGTCCATTTTGGCACTATGAGTCCTCTTTCTCAAGTAATCCTTCACACATTTCCTCTTGTACATCCCTATGTAACATAAACATGAGTTGAAGAAAATATTCCTTATCTTCACTATCAGCGTCAACAAATTCTGATGGGACATCACCATTTGGAGCTTTAGAATCAACATTATCTAATGAAACACCGCCTCTTTTTTCACAAACCAATTTTGACTGTAAACAATTTGTTTCTATCTCTCTATAAAATAGAATAATTAGTTTCCATATTACTTGGTGTGTATATATCTATGTATATATCTATTTATGCCTCAACAAAATTATACAATTCTTCACCAACCATGATAACATCATTGTGAGGGGAAACTATTGCTTGCAAAAAACATTCTTCATCACATTTAATTTTGAATTACAATTTAAAACATAGTTAGTATGATCAGCAGGGATGAAAACATCTTGATATTGTCTTTCACCTCTTAATTCACCCATTTCTAATATACTTGAGACATTATGATAATGAACACCAGTTGACAGAAAACCTCTTGGGATTCTGAACTTTAAATTATTTTCAATATCCATTCTTGTCATAAAATCCTAATGTAGAGTTTTCGGATCTTTATCTCTCAACAGGAAGCTCATCTTTTTATCAAATGAACCAGAGTAAACAACCAAACACACAACATCATTTGGTCTAAAATTTATTGGGATCTGACCCAATGTTCTTGTAAATCTAAGATTGAAAAGAGGGATCAAATCACCATTCTCTATTTATATCTCAATGAAATTCTTTATCATTGTAGTTGGATTAACCCTTTCACCAAACTACTCTAAAAAGGCTGAACCTAACTCTTCCCATGAAGAGATAAAACCCTCTAGAAAAAAAGAGAACCATTGTCTAGTATTTCCTACTAAGGACTGGATAAACAAATTCATAATGCTATCCTCATATTCAATATCAAAATCCTCAAGTAAATCTTTAAATTTTCTAAAAATTTTCTTAGCACATTTGTCTTTCCCTCCACTGAATCTTGGAAATTTTTCTCTAATCTTTGGTGGAAAAAGATTTGGGTAACCATGAATGCCCTCAAAATTTAGAGCTGCATAGAACTTAGTGCTGAAATACTTCCTATTACATTGTTGTGACATCTTAGTAGGCATCGCTACATTTGAATGTATGCAAGGCTTGAAGGATTCACTATACATTTCTACTTGCACTTGATGTTAAATCAAAATAATTAAGATGGTTACAAATTTCCTTTTCTTCCCTCTTAACAAGTGTTGGTCACTTAATAGGGAAACTTTTAACAACTAATTTTTGTGGAAAACAATTATTCAATGAAAAACTAAGTACCTGAATCTGATGAAGTTGTTGTAAAATATTTATCATAAATCACCTTCTCACCATCATTGAGAACATTGGTAGAGTCTCCACCTCTTTTCAAAGGCACGGTTTGAATCAACTAAGATACTTTTCCCAACTCTGGTCTTCCTCAACACAAACAAACTCACAAAAAAACCCACTAATTAGGGTCTCAAATAGATTTCTCCTTTGACTATGTTCTCAGTCATAAGAGCCCAAACATCTATTTCACCCCCTTTGTAATTCCACCTTATTTCTTTTTAGCCTCCTTCCAAAGGTGCACACTAGTGCAAATAGAGAACTTAGAATCCCCACTCACAACAAGTGAGATGAATATATAGTCTTTTGGAACATGAAATTCTTGGGCACTCTTGCAATGATACACAAAAAAACCTAACTCACTTCATAAGTAAGAGGAATACTTCTTTGTAAAATACATGATCTATAATAACTAGACTCTTGGGTTAATTCAACAAGGAGAGGGAACAACGCTCTTAAACTTGCTAACCATTATGTTGAATCTTTAACTTTCTCCCTAGTGGAGTTTCAATTTTGTTGGTTCATGACAAGTTTTTACAAGCTTACAAAGCTACCAGTGTGCCCTTTAATGCATTCTATAGAGTAGCCAAATCTAATGTTCAAAATGTTTAAGAGGACTATACCAACTAACAAGGACACTAAATAATCCCTCAACACTTTAGGCTCTGCCAAACCAAGGGAGTGAGTCCCTATAATTATTTTTGAGTATAGACTAAAACTATTACTACCATTAATATAAGCAAAAATCTCATACAAGGCTCTACCCAACCAAGATATACTAGATAATGGCTAATTATCTATTGAATATAACCCTTTTGAAGCATGAGGTGAAATCATTTATCAACCTACAATAGAATTAAAGGTATTCATGATTTAGTTGATTTTTTTGTAGCAAGTAACAACAAGAATCTAAATAACAATATATTTGCAAGATTTACAAAAGCTAAGATCACAACCTTATCCCATTGGATATCAGAGCCATCAATAATTGTAACATAAGAAAATGTAACATTTGAAATAAGTGGGGGAAAGATAAGATATTCCTCTTCCATCCCAAGATGCACAAATGAATGATCCAAATTGATTAACCCCAAGAGAAGGATTGATGCATAAATGAATCAATCATTTGGAAATGAGAGAAAAGAGGAAAGTCTTAAATTCCCGTTTTATGGAAAGGAATGTGTGATAGATTTAGAAAGATTGAAATGAATAGGAGAAAAGTACTAACCTTAATATATGGAAGATCTTAAGAATGTTTTTTTTGTGGGTCTATACTCTGTTTCTAGAAAATATGAAGCCTGATCTGGAATAGAAACACAGAGACGAACAAAACCTAGAAATCATTGACCCTTCTGACATAGTCTTGATAAAAATCTTGACCTTGACCCAAAAATGTCACCGTTGACCCAAAAATCTTGACCTTGACTAAAAAATTTCACCCTTGACCCCAAAATCTTGACCTTGACCCAAAAATCTTGACCTTGACCCCAAAATTTCATCCCTGACCCAATAATCTTGACCCTGACCTGCACAGGTGTGACAGAAAATCTATTTGTAGATCTCGATAGTTCACTGAAAGGGTATCCAAATCTGAGTTCAAATCCATAGTCTGGAACTTGTATCTGCAAGAAAAATGGATTTTTTTGGGGGGAAGGGGTTTGCCTTCATCAAACCCTAGTTTTGGAATTAACCTTAAAATATAATTGAAATTGCATGAATAAAACAAAGTAAATGAACAAATTCACCTTGCTTGTAGAAGTCCTTGTGGTGGATTCAAATTTGTGAATCAAAAAGTATGTATGAACCAAATGGATGTAGAATGTAGAAAGTAAGATGTAGAATATCTCAAATCAATTTCTTTTAAATTTTTAACACCAATCTTGAATGGATCTTGGAAGAGGAAGAGGCCTTGAGGAATGTGGATGGAGAAATCATCAACAAGAGGGCTCCATAGAGCTTGAATATTTCAATGGCTACCAATAGATCTCCTTGATGGATTGGATGCTTGAATTCTTGAATTCTTGAGAGTAGATGCTTGCTTCAAATATTGTTTGATGATGGTTCATGTGGTTAGAGAGCCTTAGTTCTTAAAGAAAATGAGAGAGAAAAGCTTCCTTTTATATGAAATTAGGGCACAATCTTCTAAGGAGGCCGACATAGGAGAATTAAGTTCCCATTAAATAATTTACCCCTAGGAGAGGACATATATTGAAGATAGTTTAGGAGTCATCACTTTGGAACCTGAAACAGCCGATCCGGAAGCGGGAATTAAACTTATTTGAAGACCGACATCCAGAAACTGTGAGATCCTGAAACCTGGACCCTGGGTCAAGGTTGAGGTCAACCTTGACCTAGGTCAAGGGTGAGGTTGACCTTGATCTAGGTCAAGGGTAAGGCTGACCTTGATCCATAAAGGTCAATTTTGACCCTGAGGTCAAAAATCTCAGTTTTTAGTTTTGGATGTCAGAAATAGGCTGAAAAAGTGGGAAATGGGGCAGAATAGGGGGAAAAGCTAGATCCAAGTCAGAGACCCATTCAAGGCACTTGAAATGACCCTAAACCACTTAATCAGAAGGCTAAAATAGTCTACAATGGAAGTGCTTCCATTTTCTGACTATACAATAATATAACATCATAAAACATAGTTTCATTCATAGCATATGATCTAAGAGTATTGCCTTGCAATATCCCTTCAATAGTAACCCTATTACAGACTACTTATCACAATCCTTGTATAAATCTATCACATCTGCATTCTTAATCAAGAATTTAATTGATCATTTAGATCAAATCTTGAAAAAAAAGTTACATACATCAAAACAATTCACTAGGTGAATAAAACTCATGGTTCCTTTCATTCAAAACATAACACCATTATACATTGGAGAAATCTGAACTAGCATGTTGTATATCAATAAATTCCTTTGTTATTTATGTTTTAATGTATAACTTTCAAACTCTATGAGAACCCTCATAGAGTCACACAAATTCACTTAAAATCCTTTCTAGAACATTACAGTGTTATTCCTTCTAAACTAGGACTTGCTCCTTTGATTGTCAAAACTTGAATCCCTTTTAAAATGCCCTGAAATCCCCTTTTATAAAACAAGGGAGCCAAAAAGCTTCAGGTCAAACAAGGAAAAATACATGTCACCATTTTAATACCATATTAAAAAAAGGCTAGAAGAAAACAAACTATTTCTTCTTTCAACTGTAAGTGATCCATCACACTTCCTACCTGCACAGTCAAAAAGATTTATATGCTTGACAGGGAAGTAAAAGTATTTCCATATGAGATATATTTCTCCCCTAAATCATTCAATTATGCATCAACCGAGTTAGTTGGCAACAATAATGTCACTATTAGAAGAAACAAATAGAAGAACCAGGCCAATATAGCATAGTACATGGCTGTAATGCAAGAGAAGCAAGGATTCAAAATTCTCATCATAACTCTTTCAAGGAATCCCTCGTATTATGAAAATAATTCAAAAAGAGTGACCTAAGGACTTTACATCGCCTTGTCCTCTTCTCCATCCAACAAACAAGTATATTTGAGTCAAAGGGTATAAAAAAGGTGAAGCTTGAATGATTTGCGAGTTTCCAAGTTAGTCCTCCTTTTAATACCACTTTAGAAACCCACTCCCATTTTAATGCCTCTTTAGAAACAATGTAGTCTCCCCATACAATCAATCCCAATACTCTTTTTTCATCTATATCTAGATATGATGCTTATCCTTATGAACATCCATTTTAAGTAATGCCTGGGAAAATAGGTCATGGAATAGTTACATTTATAACTCCTAAATCCTTGTCCACTTGCGTAGAATGTACTTTGCAAATACCTTTCAATGCCTGTAACTGCAAGCGTAGAGAAGTGAGTAATTAGAGACCTATCATTTTCCATTATGGTTCTTACTAAAACCACCATGATTCTATACAAATTCAAATATGCTAGATATTTTTTATTTCTTGGGACGGTCTTATCATACTGGTCTTTTTAATAGGATTTCCCTGGCATACTTATCCTTTTCTAGAAATCTGTCTTTAAATCCATTTCTGGAAACCTGTCTTCAAATAGAAAAGGTGAATCAATGAGATAGTAGAACCAAAAAATTTAGATGACCATGGTAAATACTATTTTTATTGTCATACAACAACTCCTTCCACATGGAAAAATATGAAAATTCTATGAATCCATTTGTTCACCATCTCAACACAAGGATTGCACCTACTCTCTCTCTCTCTCTCTCTCTCTCTCATAGACACATGGCAGGTTATCGCAGTTTGTTAACAACTTTTCTAACTATAGTCTAACCCCATGACATTTTGGTTTAACATCCTTTGTTAGTCTACCATGAATCATTCTTGTATATCAGCATTATTTAATTAGTTTCCAAGGGGCATGATCTAATTCATTGGGATCTATGCCACATCCTTGATCTATCTAGCCAACCCCGTCCACATGTCACTCTCGCATGATTGCGTGAAACCTTTTCTTTCTTGTGACCAGGATCTCATGATTACGTGAGAGCCTGCCATCTGTCAATCTATCCACTTTGCTGGATTTTTATCCTACTAATCTTTACTACCACATGTTAACACCTCACTATCTATCTTCTCACTACAGGGCCACCAAAATTATCTTCCCTAACCACTAGCTAGCCGCCACTAACCGCCAACCACTGAACCTCGCTGGGCCAAAACCACATGCCTTTAAGTCACTTAGTATACATACACGTAGTTATATAAACTTAAAGTTTATTCCACACATTATGGATGTGGGATAAATGGCCTTAGATGTTTCCATAGAAAATTTCAAAACATGCTACCATTGTTTTATTGGTATAGTTCCACCTGATCCGATCATGCAAATAAGGCCCCTAAGCAGTAATAATACTTCATTCCAACATTCTTCCATACCTGAATCTAATATGAAACCACACATGTCCTCTAAAAAACTAAAATATCTGCCATGAAAGATGATTTAAAATCTACAAAAATTTAAAATGGCACCCTCAAAAATGAGAGTACCAAAAGTACCTTTAGCTCAAATATCATCACCCCCATCTACAAGAATGGTAGTATCCAAACAAATTGGTGAATGTTTAGGAAAAAAAAAAGAGGAATACAAGGTGTTACAAAAGATGACGATGAATCCTAGTGAGGCTCCAAATCAACAAAATTATGACATCATGGATATTGATGATTATCTCATAGAGAAAATTAGGACAAAAGGTTCTGAAGCATTTGTGTCAAATGATGATTTTATTCAATCCCAAGAGTTTAAGATATTTAATTATAAGAATAAGGGGAGAGAGATAATTGATGAATTAGGCAACACTCCTGAGAAAATAAAAGAAGCTATCAAACAATTATGGGCCAATATGAAGAAATAATTGGACAATATGACAGTAAAATAAGGAAGGGAAATGTTGAGGAAGGTGTTAGAAATATGTTGAGTCAATGTGACTGAGAGGGGGGGGGGGGTCAATCAAGAACCACTAAAACTTAAAAATTTTAATCCAATATTAGATTATCTAATCTGATTGCATGCATGAAATAAAAGAAATAAAACATCCACAATAGTTGACACAATATTTGGTTACTGAGAAACCTTCCAAATAGAAATTAAAACTGAGGTGGGGATGATACCCACAAGATTTATTATTGTAGTATAAATTTGGCCTGTTAAAGCTTACGATTGACCACTTCTGGTGGCCTTCCCTATTAGGAGCAATAAGGACTATTAGGTCCATCTTGTGAATGGATTTAATACAATACAATCAAGTAGTGCAACTCTGTTAGGAGGTTTATAAAGGACTATAAGGTCCACCTTGTTAGAGGATTTTGTTGATGCACCTGTTAGGATGAGCCAGTAGATGATCTTCAGTGCAACTCTAGCTTTTCTGAATAAGATCCAATGGTGTAAACTAATCATCTGACTATGATGGATGAGTCTCTATTGTTCATTATACTATTGTAGCCTCTTAAACTATCTGTCTCTTCATATTTGCATACATGCTTCAATTCATATATTCACACACTATTTTGATAAAAAAATACCTTATATTTATACCTTATCCAAACTAAATGCAACTGTAAGTTGACTTCCATAAGATAAATTAATATCTAAAAATATAAGCTAGGTCGGCCCAAAACTATCACTCGGGTCAAGTAATCCATTCTAGCAATACACTAGTAGTTAGGCATTATAGTGTCACTTAGGAAACATACTAATATCTAGAACTTGGGCTACTCTATGTACTCAGGCTACTCTATGTACTCAGGCTACTTTGATCACTCAGGTAATAATTATTATCACTATCTTCTTGGTCGACGCTGGCACTACTCGGGTTACATAGTAACTACTTAGGTTGCACTGATGGCTCCATCAACACTGTGACGACTAAGTGGTTTGGCACTAATTTAAAATATGTCTTGCCATAAGGTCATCAATCTCCCCCTTTGGCATTAGTGACCAAAAACACTTATCATGTTCAAAAACCTGCTCAGAGTGAAAAATGCCCCTAACCATATGCTTGGGTACTTGCTTGGGTTTTGACAATATCTCCGTGACTCGGTTACAACTAACTTTCTTTTTTTATTTTGCAAAGTGATTTTTGTAACACTTATATATATCACTTCTCTACTTCTCTTTTGTACATGTATTTCCTATATACATCTTTCCTATATCCTATGTACATTTCCCCCTTATTTTTGACACAAATGTAAAAATATATCTATATGGTAATACCAAAATAGGATAGGAAATCACTATGTACCTTTAAAATCTGAGACAAAGTGTTGTCCCAATTATCCTGCAACACCTTCAGGATGTGTAACTCTATCTATAACTCTGCTGATAGCTCTATCATAAGCTTTGCAACTAAAAAATTGTTGTCATGAATAAGAGTCTTAGCATGAGCTATATTCTTCTTCATTACATCCATGTGTGGAAGGAGTTGTCTCTACATGGATATGAGAGATTCTCTTGTCCTTGCTTCTTCCCTTAGTAATTCAGCCTGCATGTCTGTTAGATACTTAATTTTCACAAAATGTGCTGAGCTTGAACTTGGGGTAAGTGCCAACTGATTTGCACTTTCCTTCAAATCTGTATCAACCTTTGTCAGCTTTGTCTTGATTTCCATTGTGATATTTGAAGTATCACTTAGCTTTACAAATAACAAAGAAACATTATTTACTGTAGTCTCTAGAGAGCTAATGATTGAATTTATCTTGACTTGGTCAGTTGCAATCCTTCTTGCAACATTCTCTTGAACTTTGTTTTCAAACTTTATTTCTACCTTCTACAATAGTTTTTCTTGACCAGTTAAGTCTTTATTGAACTTGTGGACTATGTCTACAAGTTGGTCCATAATGGAATCACTCTCATTTACTTCTACTTCTAGTGCATCTAGGAGTATACCTTTAATGTCTTCCAGCACTCTATTTCTCTTCTTCTCTACTCGGAGCTTCTATTGTGTTGCTCTTTTCTTCCATAGATCTCCTAGTGTATCCATTTAATCTACTGAAAGATTGGATAGATCCTAATTTGGAATCACAATGTCTTGCTCTAGATCAATATCGTCAGTGATTATTTCTTTTCCTTTTCTACTGTTCTTAGGATTGGGTGAAGGAAAAATTTCCTTACCTTTTCCACTATCATCCACTTCCTTTCCTTCCTGTGTTTTCTCCTCAGTATTCAGTTGGAATAGGTCATTGACATTTGTTACACCAACTGTAGGGTCTGAATCAAATGTAGCATTTGTGCTCATTGAAGGAATGTTCATAGTTACCTTCTATGAATCAGTCAGGCTTGGCCCAATAGTAGGTGCAGCCTGGTGTTCGATCCCTACTAGTCCTGATGTTGATTCAATAGAATTTTCTTTTCTTGGAGATAGGATGACATGTATAGGTTATTGTGGTAGATATTTCATTACCTCTCCTACTATCTTCTTTGCATTGGATGCTTCAATGGATTCTACCTCAGGTAAATCTGCATCATCATTCTTCTCCTTGTGTTCTGTACTTGGTACTTCAATCTTGTATACTTATTTTATTTCTAATACTATCTTCCATATGGTTTTAGCTTCCTACACTACATCCTCTATCTTCTTATTCAATACCTAAAAGGTCCTGAACCTTGGAGTGTGATTGCTTTTATACTTGTTCATTGCCTCTTTCACCTCTTTGCTTGGCATAGTTGGCATGATTTTACTCAATTTCTATTCTCTAATGTCTTTATCTATTCATATGTCATTCCTCCAAGGAATAGATATTGCCTATAATAGGTCTTCAGGCATATGACTCTTCAATTCAGATGGATCATACTTCCATCTAGTCATCTTCTCTACAACTGCTTCCTCACTTTTCTTATGTTCATACTTTGTTCTGGAAGCATATTTCATAGATTTCAGAGAACTCATACCACTACCTTCTCTTAAGGATTCAATTTTATTCTCAAATTTAGGTGGAGGCTTCTTGAATATGATTTCATCTTCTTCATCTTCTTTAGGTAATATGAGTTTCCTTCTTGATCTCCTTGGTTTTCTGGTGCTGAGGATGGATGTAAGGGCCTTAGGTGTTCTCTAGAGAGCTAGCCTCTTTTTCTTCATAGGAGGATTTGCATATACCTCTTCCTCTTCCTTTTTGGATATATCATCTTCTATCTTAATTTCATATTCTTTTCTTACTGAGATAGAAGGAGAAATTGTTCCATACTTCTTTCCAAACTATTCCAACCTCTTCTTTACTCTTTTCAAAATCTTAGGAATCTCAATCTCTATTGAAATTATGCTCTTGGATTCTTCATACGTACCAAAGTAAGGTACTTTGGGGTCAACAGGCTCATTCACAAGAGATTCAATGATATTTGTGGTCTCATCTATGTTAACCTCATATGCAAGAGGTTTCACCCATGCAACCCTAGGTCTGACTACCTGAACATTAACTTTATCATAGTTAACTAGAAAAAAAACATCACCCTTATGGTCTTCAACCAATTGTTTAGGAATTATATGCCTATTCTCCATATTTTTTCTAAATTCTTAAAAATATGCATCCATGATGCTCTCAAAATTGTCTCCTAATTCATCTATGAATTCATTTATCTGATATATTATGGGTCTACTAGAACTGTAGATTTTGTGAGCAATAACATGAATCCTAAATTTCAATTCCATGTTAGTTAATCCATTATGTCTCATGCCTCTTTCGTCCCACTCAGAAAGAGTCTTCTCAGCTAGGCTATCATGAGGAAGGGTTTTGGTAGCTTTGGACTTGTCCAACATAGGATACCCTGTAACACGGTGTATCATTGTTTTGGTAATATTTGCTGGTTTTTCTAGCCATATTTACATGTCATTAACATGGATCAGAATGAACCTAATCCACTTAACCTGTAAATTTTGTGACATATGCATGATGTGAGTCAAACCCTTGACTTCTAGATGTTTATGCACTGGCTTTAAATTTCTGGCATCAAAGAGTTTATCATAAGAACTCTTCATTTCCAATGTTCCAAGTTGTTGAATTGTACAATGATAGAAGGCTCAAATGTCATTAATCATAATACCCTTGGAGGAATTAGGAAATGAGCTCCCATTAGGTCTATCTCCTCTGCAACTTCTGGATGAAGCTTAAACTTAGGAGGTTCACAGGTAGCATTCCTAACCAAAATTTTAGATCCTTTCTTAACCTTGCTACTGGATTTAGATGCCATTATGCTTGGAGGTTTGATAAAACTTTGAAACTAAAAAAATTTGAATGCAAATTTGCTCTGAATTTCTTAAGTCACTGAATCACTTGGCAAACTGAAAGCTTTGTAAATAATAACACTTGCAATTTTTATTTTATAAGATATTTTACCATTGAGTTTTCATTAAATGCTCTGTACATGCTAGCTGGCATAGATCAGAATGAAGCTCGACAAACACTAACTTCAGTATCCGCAATACCATATAACCTGACTTAACTCGGTTTGTTAGGGTTTTTTCTTGCTAGGCCTCTGAAAGATACTTGAAATATTAAACAACTCTATTACCCCCTAATGCCTTTTGACATTATGACTCAAGCAAGGGAAAAACACTAATTGATGAGGTTCTTGATAACACTGGGGATACCTATTACCACCTCCTTCTTTTTTGAGATCCACTGACTCAGGTAGGTTTTACCTATGAATGATTACTGTCTTAAAAGTATCTTTAGAGTGGATTTAACTTTATGTGTTGAATGCTCTATTTTAGATGGACATGTATATGACAATATAGATGACTATGATTATTCTAAGGATAAGATTGACAATCCAAATCAATATCTTGATGATAATAGACAGCAACATGATTAAGAAATACATTCTTGTTTCATTTTGCAATTCTTGTGAATTTAGGAGGAATAACCTATTTGATTTACTCTTCAAGAAATCAACAAGCTTCAACTATGACCTTTAAGTACATAATTGATTTTACCAAAATATTCTAAAAATGATTGATTTAAATATTTTTGATGCTTGGATGATGATGAATCACTTGACAAACTTTAGACCAGTGTCTATCTTTGGGAAATAGAGTCAAAAGATGTAAATCCAAAGAAAAGTATAAATAGGAATATTGTAGGATGCCTTACAACTTACATACAACTCAGATAAAAATTCCTTGCAAACTTATCCTGTCACTTCTACAATATTGTATCAAATCCTAAGTTGTTGTAGTACTCTCTAAAACTACTCACAAAGTTTAATTCTGCCCTTAGAAGAAGCTTGCAAATAATTAAATAGCTACCTTATATCCAATATGTTTAATATGTGTTACAAATTAAATATAAAAGAGTGCATACAATAAGCAAAGAGACAACAACAATGTAGAATAAAATTGCACTGTATCTTTATTCATATATTCTGCTTCAAGTACATATAAAGGCTTAAAATCTCAAAACACAGACAGAAATCAAAAGGTTTGTCTTCAATTATATTTCATCCCTCTTTACAATTACAACTTTGGTCCTATATATAGGTCCTTAACCATCTTGGAATCCTTTATTTTAGGATGCAACAAGCTTCAGATGGTTTAAGGAAACTAACCCGAAAAGAACTGAAAAAGACAAAATAAGAGAATTTAGAAGCAGTGGGAAGACAAAAATAGAGGATGTAGATCTTATATTCTTTGTCTCTTCTAGAATCTGGCACCTTTGTCTGACAGTGTTCAGGATAGCTTATTATGGTTACATTAAGACTGAGTGACCACCGTTACAGGCTAACCTACACTCATCTCTATTTATACCTAACCTCCCTGTGCTCATTGGTCAGGTGCCAAGTGTTCCCTTCTACTCCTCATCTAGAATTTCCTCTTCAATTATAGTCTTCTTCTTCTTTAGCCTTGTAATCAGCTCCCATGTTGTCACTTCATCATCTGTTGGCCACTTTAAGTCTTGAGTGCCCTGTACTTGTGCTTTTTGTTGCTCCCATCTAACATCAGTAATGCCCTTAACATCCATTAAAAACTTATTAATGTAAGTTTCTGCCTTAAAGGATTCATTTAATATATTATTAAATCCTTCAACATCCAAATCTCATCCCACAATAAATGACTCATTATTAGGCATTCTACTGTCAAACTCATTCCTATAGGCATCTAAGGCCTTTACCTTATCATCTTCTCCTCTTAGGGAAGGAATAAATCTATTAAAATGTGCAGAAAAGAGACACAATTTAACCTCTATTTGATTCAATTTGCCCTTGAAGAATGAGAGAGGAACATTGACCTTTTTGATCTCATCTTCCACCTCTGTTACTATCTCTGGCAAATCTGATCTCAGGGTTTGCAAAGATGCAAGCTTTTCAAACAACTACACCCTGGTAGACCATTTGGTAAAATAGGGGTTCAAAATGGAAAGATACCCCATTACCTCTATATGCAAAGCTGGCAATGCATTATAAGCATTAAGGAAAACATCAGTCTTATCCTTCAAGACTTCAATCCTATGTTGTAGAATGCCCCTTAATTCACTCAAGGCAATCTCATTCTTCTTTTCTCCTATATCATCCTTTTCAACCACTTCTTCTGGTTTTGCCTTATCTTTAATTTGCAAAGGTGGTGGTTGTGCAAGCACATACACCACCTTAGGCTTCTCCTCTAATTCCTTCATTAACCTCTTAATCACCTGATCTTGCTGGTGTATTTGGATATGACACATTTCCCTGTCTTTGGCCAATGCACTTGTTTCTTCTATCAATGTGCTACACTTATCAGACAACTATTTATTTTTGTCTTCATTTAAGTGTGCCCAATGTGTCATGATTTGGGATATTTCCAAATCCCCTGTATTCTGCATTGTCCACACCATTTGGTTGCCTACCATGTTTTCTTGGATATTTACCAGTTGAGGTTTCTGATCCTTTTGGTAAAGGCTCCACATTGCAAAAGATTGAGACTCTGGGCTATACCCAAATCCTTTGATCACATCTCCCATTTGTACCTCACTGGCCATCTTCAGATCAGGCTTCTTTCTTATCTGATCAATTATGAAAGTAGATTCCAAGTCCCAAACCTCAGCCAATAACATGCCACTGCCTAACACCATTTTTCTGGCTTCTTCAGGTGAGATGTCCTCACTGTCTGGGTCATAAGACTGTGGGGCCACCAGGGCCTCATTTGTTATTGTCTCTTCCCCATCAATAGTCAACTGAGCTCTAATTTTCTATTTCTTGTACCAGATTAGGAAGTCTTTAAACTCATCAGTCTTGATAAAGTTATCATCATTCAAAAAATGTTGTTGATGTATCAGCCTTTCATCAACATAAGCCTTAAGAGGCAATTCCACATTCTCCTCCATATCAGGCTATTTTTTTCTTGCCTTGCCTAATCAATTTTCTTAGGTTATGGTCATATAACCTATTTCTAGGCACTAGGGAAGTTACTTTATCCTTTTTATTTTCTTGCCTTTCAACTGAAGGCTGGCCTACTTCCATTTTCTACCTTTTGGCTAAAGGCTCCTCTACATCATCAGGTTGTGTGGCCTCTATCAAATAAACAATGTGGCCCTAAGCTCCCTGCAACTATGGTATCTCAGCAATATCCTACTGAGGTTGAACATATCTAGTAGGATGGGCATAGTCACTATCACTACTAGTATCATACTCATATTCTGAATGATCTATCCCTTGGGCATCTTTCTTATCAAGAATAGTCTCCATTTGTTTTCTAAGCACATAATAATTATCAATCATGGCTTTTATTCTGTTAAAATATGGTAGATTAGGGTAAAAACCTCCAAAAGCTAACCCATTTCTTTTGATTTGTCTTTCAAGGTTTAGCAACTCCTGAATCCTTTTTCTCCTTGTCTTGATCTCATCTTCATCAAGAATATTTATTGTTTCATCCTCTTCTATACATTCACAATGGACATTTGTATTGGGGATTGTGGGATTATATAATTTTCTAACTCTTGCCATGAAGCCTTCAGGATCAATGTATCTATATGAAGCTGCCCCCATTTTGCAACCTTCCAACCACTGGCTAACTGAGTCAATAGCACCTTTGGCAATAGTAAAATTTGAAATTCTAAACTGTCTAGGGGTTAAGGTCCCCTTCCTGTGCAGTGCAAAGTGCTCATTATCTGTCAATAATAATTGCCATATAAATTCCATGGTAGCCACTCTTGTTGGTACATGGTAAGGCAAGATATGAGGTGGATGTATACATCCATATACCCTTATTATGGTATAGTTCTCTTCTAAGAAGAAATCTCCCTAATTATGGTCTTCCTCCCATTTATCCAAGTATTCACAAGGCCTTAGCAGTTGCATAACCTTAATTGGGACCCTTGTCCTACTGATGCCCAGGATCTGTACTATTGGATACACAATCCAATTCTAAAATGCACAGTAATCACAATCCCTAGATGTATAATTCCAAATCTTTACGCAGAACTGGATAGGATTAGGTCCATCTTGATAAAACCTTTGAGGTGTCAAATTACTTACATCCATGATCACAAAATTAAAATGCAACAGGAGATGCAAGAGGATGGAATAGTTTAAGAACTTGGGTTCTTTCTCCTTAGGGTCCTCCATCTTCTTCTGAGTTTCTATAAATCCCTCATGCATCTTGTCAATAATATGTTGAATATACTCATAGCTAGTGCTAAAATGCACCTCCTGTAAATCTAGCACCATCATCAATATCTCAGCATTGATCTTTTCCGCTTCCCCATCTATCCCTAACACTCTACATAGGGCATAGGCAATGTACTTAATATATAAATGCAAGTCCTTAAAGTAATAAGGGCTTGTCCCAGACATAGGATCAAGATATTTTCTCACCTCCTTAAGCATATGTTTCTACAACTATCACCTAGCAATACCAGGCCTCAAATTGTACCTTTGTTATTGCTTAGTGATGTCAATTTTGGTGCACATAGTGTTATACAAGCCAAAAGCTTGCATAAATGAATTCCTATTAAGTATGAGCAGGGCAGTGCCATCATTCCTTTTAATTGTCTTAGACAAGACATCATAATGAATGGCAAGGCCTAAGAAAAAATCTACATCTATGTAGACGTCAGGGACAATTAACCTAGCTAAACCACAGGTCCAAGGGTTTGAAATTGGGATAGCTTTATCAAAAAATTTATAAAAGTAGTTAAAGAGGGAAAAACCTGTTGTTCCTGGAGTATCAGCATCCCTAATGTTGCAGTAGTCATCAGTAAGAACATTAGCATTTTCCCTCTTGTTCTGAGTTGAACCTGACAGCAATCTGAGGAATTCATCTAAGTAATTTTGTTTCCCCTTAGCCTCTTCATCTATCTCTTCACTCCTCCCACTAGTAGAAGCTACACTAACTACTCTGCTCATGTTTTTTGTGTTTGAATCCCTTCTTCTTTATTGATATTGAAACAAATCTCCTTCCAAGACTCACTTTACTCCTCTGTGCACAATTTTCAGAAATTCAAAGCCTTTTAATCAATGGAAAAGTCTACAAATTTCTAATTTCTTCTCTCTTCTCAGAATACCTAGCACTTCTTCCCTCTAAAATTTTGAAAGCAAGATAAGTTAAAATGAACTTTCAATCATCTTTTTATGGTAATTGCTCCAAGTACATGGCTCATCATTTGAAAAATCATCAATTCTGTCTTCAATTCAGCAAGTTGTGTAATTAATTGAAAACCTATCCGTAGTTCCATGAGTGTGACAGGAAATCAAATTCATATATCTGAATCCTCAAAAAAACCTTATAAAATTTGAAGGAGATGACATGTCTTTATGTGATTGGCTCTCTGTCATACATCTTAGCTATCTTTTCTACACAGTAATCAATATTCAAGCTTATTCATTGGATGCTAAATGAATCATATTGTCATGTCATCCACTGCCGCCTTTTCTTAATATTTGATATTAAGCGACTACGCGACTGTGTATAATCTCATTGTCACTAACCCAAGTTTTTAACCCCTGATTCTTCTGGAGACTTAGTGACTATGTAACTTTCCCCATCTTGGTTAACTAAATTTACTTTCTGGCGATCACACGACATGAAGAAATCAAAGTTGCTGAATGTTAAAACTAGCTCACATCTTATTTGGAGACTCCACGACTGACAATCATCTTTAGCTTTCACGGTTATCTCCCAGTTGCTGAGTGTTTATTTTCCTTTACGAAACCCCGCAACTACCCTTAGTCTCTTAATCGCTGAACACCAATGTTAAGTGTCAAATCCTTCAGAGACAACGTGACAAGCACTTTACCCTTCATTTCATCTAGAGACTATGTGACATACCCCTATCTCTGAGTCACGAGTACGTTTTCCTTTGGGATCTTTTATTTAGAGATTTCACGACCATCGTAGGATCTCTGAATCATTACATCTAATGGCTCCCACTAAATCATTGAGTAATCTATCATACCCTTAAATTCTCTAGAGAATACATGACAACAAAGACCTTTATACTTAATCACTTAATCGCTGAATAGTCTTTTTCCATTTGGAGACCATGCGACAAGCTCATTAGTCAACTCACCTTTGGACATGTGTCTCATTCATCACTTGTCTCTGCATCGCTCAATGGAAAGCTGACTCAGCATTTCAATCCGGCAACAACCTAACCATGTTTCATCTCAAATTGCATATGGTTAGTCACGAAGTCTCAACAACTTTCATTTAATTGCCACTCTTTCTGGAGACTACACGACATGAACTTTGTACTGCTTACTTAACTGCAGACCAATCTAGCGATCACATGACATAAAGAAATTGCCAATTCTCATGATGAACCACTAATTTCTAATCTTTTCTCGTAACACCGTGACTTATTTGTGGGCCCTTTCACAAACTGTTGACCTGTTTTCTCATTTAGCGACTATGTGACATGAAGAGCTCTGCCAAGTCTCTTAAAGCTAAAGGAATATTCTAATTCTGTGAGAGACATCTTGACACAAGCTAATCACCAAGTCTCGAGGAAAAAAGGAATATGCCATCTGGATTACGCGACTAGGCGACCAAGCTTTTAAACACATGATTTAAGTGAATCTCAAAAATTAACGCCAAAATAGAATTAAGATAATGATCTTAGGGTTTTTTATCATTTTGGCCTATAAGACAAGACCTAGGGTTTTGAGGCTTTGAATTTTTACATGGATTCTGACCTAAAAACCTAAAGATTTCAACAGGGAAATGACAAATAAACTGAGAGACTTCTATTTTTAGGCAAGAAACAAGTATGAGGACCATAAAATTTTGAAAATAGACTACAACTAGGAATACAACCAACAGTGGCTCTAATCAGGATTGACTAAACATAGTTTATGGAAAAGAACCACAGAATCTCTAGTTGCAGACCTCCTCAAAAAATGGAGAAAAACCTAAAGTAGAAAGGGAAATATTTATAGAACTTTACAAACAAAAGGGAAAGATATTTACAATATGACACATATTTACTTGTGCATTGCTTTGATCTTTACTTAAAGAAAGGTTTCAAAAATTGCCCATGCATAGGCAACTCAAAACTTTCTCCCTCCATATTCTTTAATAAATATGAGTCTTTACCAAAATTTTCTTAAACAATAAAAGGTCCTAGCCATAAAGACTCAAACTTCTTGTGTTTACCTTTGTCCTTTTCCCTTGCATTCCATTGTAGAACCAAGTCACCAGCTTTGAATTTTCTCTTAGTAGCCCTCTTATCAAACAAATACTTCATCTTTTGCTGTAATTTTATGTTTTCTCTTTGACTATTTCTCCTTGCTTCATCCAATTCAATCAACTCTGTCATTCTATCTTGCATATTGTCAGAGACATCTAAATGTTCTTCTTATATGAATTGGCATACTATTAATAGATTGTTAATTGGAAATCTTGATTGTAAACCATAGACTAACTCAAAAGGAGACTTACCAGTTGCCTTCTTGAGTGTTACCCTATCAGCCCAAAGAGCTAATTTCAATTTTGTGTGCCATATTCTATTATTTTGTTCCAGATTCCTCTTCAGTATCTTCAATATGCTTTTATCGCTAGACTCAGCTTGTCCATTAGCCTGTGGGTGATATGGGGATGATTATGATATTATAATCCCATACCTTTCACAGAAACTTGTCATTTCTTCTGATCTGAAACTCATAGCATTGTCCATTACTAACTTACTAGGCACACCAAACCTAGTCAAAATATTCTCCAAGAGAAACTCGGTAACCACCTTGCTTGTTTCTTTCCTTGTGGGGATAGCTTCAATCCATTTAGTAAAGTAATCTATGGAAACTAATATCCAACTATGCCCTACACTTGACTTCTCCTGAAATTCACCAATAAAGTCAATCCCCCACATAGCAAAAGGAGCTTCAGTACTCACTGGATTCAGCAACAAAGAACCTGCAAATTTTAGTTTATTTGAAAACTTTTGACATGGTTCACATTTCTTGAGATGTATGTAAGTATCTTTGAACAAAGTAGGCCAATAATACCCTGCTCTTAAAATTTTATGGGTGGTGGTCCTAGCAGAAAAGTGACCTCCACATTCTCCTTCATGCATCTCAGTCAAGACTTTCTTAGCTTGGTATATATCAAGGCACAACAATAGTACACCATTCTTATCATTCCAAAATAAGTCACCTTGGATCAGAGTATACCTTTGAGCTTGCAATTTCAGACTCCTCTTCTGATTTTTAGATAGATGATTAGGACACTTAGCATTTTTTAGAAAGAAAACAATATCAGTATAATATGGTTTCCTTTCTATACTAGTAATGTCTTGGTCATGTATTTATGTCTGATTTAACTATACTAAATCCAAGTTTTCCTTTGTCATGAGATTTTCCAAGCCTTGTCCTCTTATTAACTTGGTGATATTGATCTCAAGATTGAATTCTTGAATTCTTGTAATCCACTTACACCTCTTACCAGTTACCTCTGACTGTGTAAGGATATCCTTCACTGTTGAATGAGGAACATAAGCCTGAACCTTAGCACAAACCAAATAGGGTTTGAATGATTTCATAGCCTTTACCAATGCATAAGCCTACTTTTCCATTATTTCATAGTTAAGTTTTGCAGCCTGCAAGGATTTACTGTAAAAAACTATGGGATGTTCAAATCCTTGTTCATCCTTTTGAAGCAAAACAACAGCAATTGTATGGAATGATGCAAATGAAAATAAAGAAAAAGGCCTAGTATAATTTGGAGATTTCAAAACTGGGGCTTCTTGTACTGCTTTCTTTATTTTTTCAAATGCTTGCTGAGCTTCTTCATTCCAGATAAACTTAGCATCCTTCTTTTGTAATCTGACAATAGGCTTCACAATTTCTACAAACTTTACTATAAATCTTCTAACAAAGTTAATCTTTCCTAAGAAAGATTTCACACCTTTTAAGTTCTTTGGAGCAATCAAATTTTGAATTGCTTCCACTCTCTTAGGGTCTATTCTTACCCCTTCTCTAGATACTATATGTCCCAGCAACTTCCCTTCTCTAACTACAAAATGGCACTTCTTAGGATTTAGTTAGACACCATATTCCAATGCTCTATTAAAAATCTTTCCCAAGTGATCACAATGATCAATAGCCTTTTTGGAATATGCAGTTAAGTCATCTTGATAAATAACCATGAATAGATCAATGAATTCTTTGAAAGCAACATCCATAGCTCTCTGAAAAGTTGCCCCTGCATTTATTAATCCAAAAGGCATTCTGATATACACATATGTTCCCCATGCAGTAGTAAATGTAGTTTTATACTTCTCTGATTCTCTGACTAAAGCCTGGTTGTAACCTAAAAAGCCATCCATCATTGACAACAACTCACAACTAGTCACCTTATGCAACATTGCTTCCATATTGGGCAGCGAATAGTTATCTTTCAATGAAGCAATATTCAGGTTTCTGAAATCAACACATAATCTGATGTCACCATTTTTCTTTCTAACTGGCACTAGATTTGATACCCATGTTGAATGTCTAATGGGCTAGATTATCCCAGCATCCTTGAGTCTCATCAACTCTTGCTGCATCTTGGGAGCCAACAAGGGGTTAATAGGCCTTTGTTTCTGCCTAAATGGCTTTACATCTGATTTCAATGGGATTTCATGTTGGAAAAGGTCTTCTCTATATGCTTTCAA
>MU226461.1:4434952-4493668 GCA_018584345.1 Thuja plicata
TAGTGTCCTCAAATTTCTCTATCATGTGGGGAGTTCTACTCTCCCTTAAGACCTTAACATTCTCTCTAGCAATGTTGAAAGTAGCATATGATAAATCATTTTGTATACTACCTCCCATTGAAGCACTTCATTTTCTTGATAACAACATGCCATAATGAGGTGGTATGTCAACCACAAGAACATTCATAGACATCACTACATCAAGGAAAACTGCTAGTCTATAAGGCATAGCCTCAATGGTACCAATTACAGGGACCTCTCTAGAGTCCATGGCTCTGCATCTTCCATAAGGTGTATCAACTTGTAGCCCCATTGCCCTCATGATTTCAACTGGCATAACTGTATTAGATGCTCCTGAATCAATCATACAATTCTTGAGCATTTTATCATTAATTATCAATGAAAGAAAAAATGGTTCAACAACTTTTGGGGAAGAAGTTGCATTCAAGAATATTTGAGGAATTTTAGATGTCAACACTTCTACTTCATTTCCCTTGGTAGTTGGCTTCTTGGAAACATCTACTAGACTCTGAACCTTTATTGTGGGTACACTATTTAATAATGACATTACTTTTTTCCTTATGTTCTTTAATCCTCATCATTTCCAGAAATGGAACCTTAACTGTCATTTGGGACAAACATTGACCCATATCTGAAAATTTTTATTTATCAATAATAACATCATTTTCTTCATTGTGTTCTCTTAGAATTGACTCTTTTAACCTTTTTTTTTTCTATCTTCTAAACAAGAACAATTTCTTCTTATGTTTTAAGCTCTTCCTTTTGTACAACATTTGGCTCTATGGCTTTTGTAATAATTTTGACCTTATGTTTATTTACATTTTCGTTAGGTCCATCTTTTTTCTGCACATATTTGGTGTCTATTTTATTTTCCTTTATAAAGACACCTGAGGGTTGGCTACCAGCACCACCTACCACCATGTTCCTCAAGTGGTAATTGCTTCTAGCCTCATTCACTAACTCTGTAGTGATTCTATCCTTCTCTTCATCTGAAGATTTCCTAATGAGTGGAACATCTTGATTATCTTGGGCATAACATCTTATATCATCACCAGTTTCCTCAGTTTCACTATCAGATAAGATCCGTTGACGATGAATTTCCATCCTTGTTTGTGAAATATGATAATCATGATTTTCCTCTTCATTATATGAATCTATGTCATGGCATGAATAGGTATTGGTCATACTATGATCACACTATTCACCATCATCATTCCCTTGTTCTTCACCTACTCTCAAGTCTAGAGAAACTATATAGAAATCAAGGTTATGAGGGGCCTCACATGCTTCACACCAAGTATCATCATTGCAAAAATGAATAGAGTTTTTGTGAAGAGGGTCTGGAGTTATATTGTTTGTTTTATCTTTTCTAAGTATAGCAACCGGCTTTCCATCCTTGAATTGAGTCCCATAAGGATGGTTTTTCATCCTATTCTGAGAATTATAGGTAGCACTATAAGAGGGTCTATTATTCTGGGGAGCTTTATACTCTGTGTACTCTGGTTCTTTCAGATTACTCCTACTAAACCTTGAATCATCCCTCCTATTTAATTTACCAGATACCCTTCTATTCATCTCAATATTGACTGCTATTTTATAGGCATCGGTAAGGGTTCTAGGATTTTTGTCCCTAAGAGCATATCCCATTTTAGAATCAAAAGCATTCAAATAGGTTGCTAAATATACCTCTTCATCCAGCCTTATCTTCTAAAATAATTTTTTCATAGCTCTTTGAAATCTTGTATTGAACTCTGTGACTTCCTCATTGTAGCTCTTTTTAATATTATTGAACTCATTCAATAAAAAGCCTTTATTTGTTGTGTCTCCATATTGGTCTTTAAACAACTCAATCAACTCATATATTGAGACCACAGATCCATTAGATAGGATTATAAACCACTCTCTTACATCTTCAACTAAGGACTGAACAAACAATTTCATCAATACATCCTCATGAGTGATATTCAGATCATCAATAAAATCAATGAATTTTCTAAGATGTGTTTCACAAGATATAACATTATTACCTGAAAATGTAGGGAGTTTTTCTCCTATATCTCCTACATCCTTAGGAAAATAATTAGGGTATCTAGGTATACCAGCAAAACTAAATTGTTTGTACCTTTCGGTGTGCAATGGTTTTCTTTGAAAGTTATCATCCTCCTTAGCAGAAGTGGCCTTTTTTTTAGTAGCAGTAACATTTTCTGGTCCAGCATAAGCATACTTTGAGGAATGTAAAAAATCTATCTTTTTCTTCATTTCAATAGTGGCAGCCTCCATCTGAGCCTTCTCTAACATTTTTTCCATAGTTTCTTTTTCAACTCTTAATTTTTCTAAATCAATGTCCAACTTGGACATTTGTTCAGTTAAAGGATTTCGAAACTTAGGATCTTGATTCCTACTTTCACTCATCTTTTTCTTTCCTTTATCCTTTTGTGAAATAGGAGCCTTATGAGTGACTGATATTTCTTGGTCCCTATGAGACCTCTCAGTATCTTTTATACTTTGATGCTTTCAAGACTATTTTTTGCTTATCCACATTCTTAGGGTCACTCTTTTTCTTTCTCATTTCTCTTTCTTTCTTCATTTACTGAACCAAGGCTAGCTGTTTCAAAATGAACTTATCTTCATTGGCCAACATATCAGAAGGAGCATCTTCTGAATCTGAATTAGAAGTACTAGCCTCTTCTCTTTCACTTGAAGTAGAGGTGAGAATGGGTGTTTCCAATACTCTCTCAGCTACTTCTTCATATTCTGAAGTATTCACTTCATGAGAGTGCTGACCAACATTTACTTCTCTTCTATTACCCTGTCTACCTCTCGGTGGGGTCTCATCCATGTTGATAGGATCTTTCTTTTTTCTCTAGGACATCTCCATCCTTGAATATGATGAAATTCCACCGTATAATACTTTCTCTGGATCTATTCTAATTCTTGACCTAGTATTCATTATTGAAAGATATTTACTCACTCTACACTAATCTTAGAGATTTTCCTTTAGAGTCACCACCTAATCACTTGGGATAAATGAATACTTATCAAATGAGAAATCTAGCTACAACCACTAGTATGATTTGTAAAACTATCAATCTTTGAAACACTAGAGACTTTTGACTACTTAGAAATATTTTGAAACTTGTTCAACCAGACTTTATAATCTCTAGTCCCCAGCAGAGTCGCCAATTTGTTAGGGTTTTTTCTTGCTAGGCCTCTGAAAGATACTTGAGATATTAAACAACTCTATGAACCCCTAATTCCTTTTGACATTATGACTCAAGCAAGGTAAAAATACTAATTGATGAGGTTCTTGATAACACTGGGGATACCTATTACCACCTCCTTCTTTTTTGAGATCCACTGACTCAGGCGGGTTTTACCTATGAATGATTACTGTCTTAATAGTATCTTTAGAGTGGATTGAACTTTATGTGCTCAATGCTCTATTTTAGATGGACATGTATATGACAATACAGATGACTATGATTATTCTAAGGATAAGCTTGACAATCCAAATCAATATCTTGAAGATAACAGACAACAACATGATTAAGAAATACATTCTTGTTTCCTTTTGCAATTCTTATGAATTTAGGAGGAATAACCTATTTGATTTACTCTTCAAGAAATCAACAAGCTTCAACTATGACCTTTAAGTACACAATTTCTTTTACCAAAATAATCTGAAAATGATTGATTTAAATAGTTTTTAATGCTTGGATGATGATGAATCACATGACAAACTTTAGACCAGTGCCTATCTTTGGGCAATAGAGTCAAAAGATGTAAATCCATAGAAAAGTATGAATAGGAATACTTTAGGATGCCTTACAACCTACATACAACTCAGATAAAAATGCCTTGCAAAATTATCCTATCACTTCTACAATATTGTTTCAAATCCTTAGTTGTTGTAGTACTCTCTGAAACTACTCACAAAGTTTAATTCTCCCCTTAGAAGAAGCCTGTAAATAATTAAATAGCTACCTTATAGCCAATATGTTTAATATGCCTTAAAAATTAAATATATAAGAGTGCATAAAATAAGCAAAGAGACAGAAACAATGTAGAATAAAATTGCATTGTATCTTTATTCATATATTCTGCTTCAAGTACATATAAAGGCTTAAAAGCTCAAAACACAGATAAAAACCAAAAGGTTTGTCTTTAATTATATTTCATCCCTCTTTACAATTACAAATTTGGTCCTATATATAGGTCCTTAATGGTGCAGGGGCACCTCTACATTTGATTATTATCAGAACATTGTTATATTTAAGTCATTGGGAATTTAATGGCATCATGTAGTAAATTGTGTTTTAATATATCCAATGTATTCAAAAGGCCATTATATGTCATTTTCAATCAAAAGACCGAATGGAATGTAAACAGTTATGGGTAGATAAATGGTTTTATAACCATCAGCGTGTCTCTAAATGGACAATAATATGTAATCGCAAATATAGAGAAGAGAGCTGACAAAAGAGAATAGACTGAGGAGATAGAGTAGGGATCGTGAAAAGATCAGGCTCTCTGGCCTCTAGCCAGAGAGCCATTCATATTTTGTATTCAGTTGAATCACATGTGTATTCAAAGTTAAATTTCAATGAAATGTATTTTAACAAGCATTGGTGTTTCAGATTTCGTGAAGTTATTTGTTTTGTACCTCCTGCATTTCAATTCTTAAGATCTAATTTAATGATCAGTGAATCTCGGTTTTGAGAATTCATTATTGATCGAGTTTATATGTTTCCTTGATACTGAGTCTTGGTGTCTCATGCAAATAATGCAAACAGTGATTAAAATCGGGTTCCCTAAGTTATGACAAAACGGTACTTGCAAGAACTATTATATTAGTTTGAGTAGTTATTGATGACATTGGAACAAAGTTCATTTTGTTTATTTTTAGTTGGATCTTTTCAGTCCCGATTTGGAATGATGGTGTTGGGTTTTATGTGGCAAAGAATCAACTCAAAGCCCGATTACAAATTCCTGAATGTTTCTATGTATGAAACGGTTTTTCAAAGAAACGGTTACACTTTCTCATATTGGTTTTGAATAATGTTGTATCCAGTTATATCGCAAGGAGCCTAAGAGACATCTCTTTCAATAGTAATGTTGAAATAAAACTGATAAGAGAATATTTTTGTCAGTTTGATTGAAGATTATTCCCAATTATAATGTACGGTGTTGGTTTTTGATATCAAGCTTCTTCCATCAAAAAGAAAGGAAGCCAATAGTTTGAAATGCATTACAGGTGAATGGAATTTCAGATTTTGATAAGCATATGGATTTTTGTCACATGAATAAATTTAGAATTTGGGTTGTGACTATGATGTGAGGATTGAATAAAACTTTTGCCTCTAATCTATTGTTTTATGACAGTCAATTTCAGTTTTGGTACAGAGACCGTAACTTTAAATATAACCGTTGGATCTTCATGATTTTTAAATATGTTTGACAAAACCTAGTTTGGGATAAATTCACCAGAGCGATCGAGAAAATATAGCCTGGTTCAAAATTTATAAAGGACTGAGTGCGGCTCTATACAGAATATCTCATGATTGAAATGTTTCAATGTTGAAGTGTGAAGATTGGTGTTTTGCCACTAATAAATGATTAGAAGAGATTAATATTTGAAAAATGCAGATTATAGAATGCCATTGATGCCCTCTACATCACTTAACCATCTTGGAATCCTTTATTTTAGGATGCAACAAGCTTCAGATGGTTTAAGGAACCTAACCCTAAAAGAACAGAAAAAGAAAAAATAAGAGAATTTAGAAGCGGTGGGAAGACAAAAACAGAGGATGTAGATATGATATTCCTTGTCTCTTCTGGAGTCTAGTGCCTTTGTCTGACAGTGTTTAGGATAGCTTCTAATGATTACATTAATACTGAGTGACCACCATTACAGGATAACCTACACTCATCTCTATTTATAGCTAACCTCCCTGTGCTCATTGGTCAGGCACCAAGTGTTCCCTTATACTCAACATCTATTATTTCCTCTTCAATTACAGTCTTCTTCTTCTTTTGCCTAGTCATCAACTCCCATGCTGTCACTTCATCATCTATTGGCCACTTGAAGTCTTGAGTACCCTGTACTTGTGATTTTTGTCACTTCCATCTAACATCTGTAATGCCCTTAACATCCATTAAAAACTTATTAATGTCAGTTTCTGCCTTAAAGGCTTCATCTAATATCTTATTAATTCCTTCAACATCCAAATCTCATCCCATAATAAATGCCTCATTATTAGGCATTCTAGTGTCAAACTCATTCCTCCAGGCATCTAAGGCCTTTACCTGATCATCTTCTCCTCTTAGGGAAGGAATAAATCTATTAAAATGTGCAGAAAAGAGACTCAATTTAACCTCTATTTGATTCAATTTTCCCTTGAAGAATGAGAGAGGAACATTGACCTTTTTGATCTCATCTTCCACCTATGTTACTATCTCTGGAAAATCTGATCTTAGGGTTTTCAAAGATGCAAGCTTTTCAAACAACTACACCCTGGTAGACCATTTGGTAAAATAGGGGTTCAAAATGGCAAGATACCCCATTACCTCTGTATGCAAAGCTGGAAATTTATTATAAGCATTAAGGACAACATCAATCTTATCCTTCAAGACTTAAATCCTATGTTGTAGAATGTCCCTTAATGCACTCAAGGCAATCTCATTCTTCTTTTCTCCTATAACATCCTTTTCAACCACTTCTTCTAATTTTTGCTTATCTTCAATTTGCAAAGGTTGTGGTTGTGCAGGCACATACACCACCTTAGGCTTCTCATCTAATTCCTTCATTAACCTCTTAATCACCTGATCTTGGTGGTGTATCTGGATATGGAAGATTTCCCTGTCTTTGACCAATGCACTTGTTTCTTCTATCAATGTGCTACACTTATCAGACAACTATCTAGTTTTGTCTTCATTTAAGTGTGCCCAACGTGTCATGATTTGGTATATTTCCAAATCCCCTATATTCTGCATTGTCCACACCATTTGGTTGCCTACCATATTTTCTTGGATATTTACCAGTTGAGGTTTTTGATCCTTTGGGTAAAAGCTCCACATTGTGAAAGCTTGATACTTTGGGCTATACCCAAATCCTTTGATCACATCTCCCATTTGTACCTCCCTAGCCATCTTCAGATCAGGCTACTTTCTTATCTGATCAATTATGAAAGTAGATGCCAAGTCCCAACCCTCAGCCAATAACATGCCACTACGTAACACCAATTTTCTGGCTTCTTTAGGTGAGATGTCCTTACTGTCTGGGTCATAAGACTATAGGGCCACCAGGGCCTCATTTTCTATTGTCTCCTCCCCATCAATAGTCAACTAAGCTCTAATTTGCTCTTTCTTGTACCAGCTTAGGAAGTCTTCAAACTCCTCATTCTTGATAGAGTTATCATCATTCAAAAACTATTGTTGATGTATCAGCCTTTCATCAACACAAGCCTTAAGAGGCAATTCCACATTATCCTCCATATCAGGTTATTTTTTCTTTCCTTTCCTAATCAATTTTCTTAGGTTATGGTCATATAACCTATTTCTAGGCACTAGGGCACTCACTTTATCCTTTTTCTTTTCTTGCCTTTCAACTAAAGGCTGGACTACTTCCATTTTATGGCTTTTGGCTAAAGGCTCCTCTACATCATTAGGTTGTGTGGCCTCTGTCAAATCAACAATGTGGCCCTCAGCTCCCTGCAACTGTGGTATCTCAGCAATATCCTGCTGAGGTTGAACATATCTAGTAGGATGGGCATAGTCACTGTCACTACTACTATAATACTTAGATTCTAAATTATTTGGCCCTTGGGCACCTTTCTTATCAAGAACAATCTCTATTTATTCGCTAAGCACATAATAATTATCAATCATGGCTTTTATTCTGTCAAAATATGGCATATTAGGGTAAAAACCTCCAAAAGCTAACCCATTTCTTTTGATTTATCTTTCAATGTTTAGCAACTCCCGAATCCTTGTTCTCATTGTCTTGATCTCATCTTCATCAAGAATATTTATTGTTGCATCCTCTTCAATACATTCACAATGGACATTTGTATTGGGGATTGTGGGAGTATATAATTTTTTGACTCCTGCCATGAAGCCTTCAGGATCAATGTATCTATATGAAGCTGCCCCCATTCTGCAACCTTCCAACCATTGGCTAACTAAGTCAATATCACCTTTGCCAGTAGTAAAATTTGAAATTCTGAACTGTCTAGGGGTTAAGGTCCCCTTCATGTGTGGTGCAAAGTGCTCATTATCTGTCAATAATAATTTCCATATAAATTCCATGGCAGTCACTCTTGTTGGTACATGGTAAGGCGAGATATGAGGTGGATGTATACATCCATATACCCTTATTATGGTATATTTCTCTTCTAAGAAGAAATCTCCCCAATTATGGTCTCCCTCACATTTATCCAAGTATTCACTAGGCCTTAGCAGTTGCATAACCTTAATTGGGACCCTTGTCCTGCTGATGCCTTGGCTCTATACTATTGGATACACAATCCAATTCTAATATGCATAGTAATCACAATCCCTAGATGTATAATTCCAAATCTTTACCTAGAACTGGATAGGATTAGGTCCATCTTGATAAAACCTTTGAGGGGTCAAATTACTTACATCCATGATCACAAAATTAAAATGCAACAGGAGATGCATGAGGATGGAATAGTGTAAGAACTTGGGTTCTTTCTCCTTAGGGTCCTCCATCATCTTCTGAGTTGCTATAAATCCCTCATCCATTTTGTCAATAATATGTTGAATGTAGTCATAGCTGGTGCTAGAATGCACCTCTTGTAAATCTAGCACCATCATCAATATCCCGGCATTAATCTTTTCCACTTCCCCATCTATCCCTAGCACTCTACATAGGGCATAGGCGATGTACTTAATATAGAAATGCAAGTCCTTGAAGTAATAAGGGCTTGTCACAGACATAGGATCAAGATATTTTCTCACCTCCTTAAGCATATGTTTCTACAACTGCCCCCTAGCAATACCAGGCCTCAAATTGTACCTCTGTTCTTGCTTAGTGATGTCAATTCTGGTGGACATAGTGCTATACAAGCCAAAAGCTTGCATAAATGAATTCCTATTAAGGATGAGTAGGGCAGTGCCATCATTCCTTTTAATTGTCTTAGACAAGACATCATAATGACTGGAAAGGCCTAAGAACAAATCTACATCTATGTAGACGTCAGGGACAATTAACCTAGCCAAACCACAGGTCCAAGGGTTTGAAATTGGGATAGCTTTATCAGAATTTTTATAAAAGTAGTTAAAGAGGGAAAAACCTATTGTTACCAAAGTATCAGCATCCCTAATGTTGCAGTAGTCATCAATAAGCACATTAGCATTTTCCCTCTTGTTCTGAGTTGATCCCAGCAGCAATTTGAGGAATTCATCTGAGTAATTTTGTTTCCCCTTAGCCTCTTCATCTATCTCTTCACTCCTCCCACTGGTAGAAGCTACACTAACTTCTCTATTCATGTTCTCTATGTTTGAATCCCTTCTTCTTTATCGATATTGAAACAAATCTCCTTCCAAGGTTCACTTTACTCCTCTGTGCACAATTCTCATAAATTCAAATCCTTTTAATCAATGGAAAACTCTGCAACTTTCTAATTTCTTCTCTCTTCTTAGAATACCTAGCACTTCTTTGCTCTAAAATTCTGAAAGCAAGATAAGTTAAAATGAACTTTCAATCATCTTTTTATGGTAATTGTTCCAAGTACATGGCTCATCATTTGAAAAATCATCAATTCTATCTTCAATTTAGCATGCTATGGAATTAATTGAAAACCTAGCCATAGCTCCATGAGTGTGATAGGAAATCTAATTCATATATCTGAATCCTCAGAAAAACCTTATAAAATTTGAAGGAGATGACATGTCTTTATGTGATTGGCTCTCTGTCATACATCTCAGCTACCTTTTCTACACAGTAATCAATATTCAAGCTTATTCATTGGATGCTGAATGAATCATATTGTCATCTTAGCCACTGCAACCTTTTCTTAATATTTGATATTCACCGACTATGTGATTGTGTATAATCTCATTGTCGTTGACCCAAGTTTTTAACCCCTAATTCTTCTGAGACTTAGCGACTACGTAACTTTACCCGTCTTGGTTAACTAAAGTTACTTTCTGGCAATCACACGACATGAAGAAATCAAATTCACTGGATGTTAAAACTAACTCACATCTTATTCAGAGACTCCACGACTGACAGTCATCTTTAGCTTTCATGGTTATCTCTTAGTCGCTGAGTGTTTATTTTCCTTTACGAGACACCGCGACTACCCTTAGTCACTTAATCACTGAACACCAATGTTAAGTGTCAAATCCTTCAGAGACAATGCTACAAGCACTTTACCCTTCGTTTCATCTAGAGACTACATGACATACCCTTATCTCTGAGTCGTGAGTACCTTTTCCTTTGAGACCTTTTATATAGAGACTTCATGACCACCATAGGATCTCTGAATCACTACATCTAATGGCTCCTACTAAATCATTGAGTAATCTATCATACCCTTAAATTCTCTGGAGACTACGCGACAACAAAGACCTTTATACTTAGTCTCTTAATCGCTGAATAGTATTTTTCCATTTAGAGACCACACGACAAGCTCATTAGTTAACTTGCCTTTGGAAACGTGTCTCATTCATCACTCATCTTTGCATTGCTGAATGGAAAGCTGACTCAGCATTTCAATCCAGCGACAATCTGACTGTGTTTCATCTCAAACTGCATATGGTTAGTCGCAAAGTCTCAGCAACTTTCATTTAACCGCCACTCTTTCTGGAGACTACACGACATGAATTTTGTCCTACTTACTTAACTACAGACCAATATAGCGATCACACAACACAAATAAATTGCCAAGTCTCATGATGAACCACTAACTACTGATCTTTTCTCGCGACATCGTGACTTATCTGTGGGCCCTTTCACAAACTGCTGACCTGTTTGCTTATTCAGTGGCTACGCGACATGAAGAGCTCTGCTAAATCTCTTAAAGCTAAAGGAATATTCTAATTCTATGAGAGACATTCAGACACAAGCTAATCACCAAGTCTCAAGGAAAAAAGGAATATGCCATCCATATTACACGACTAGGCGACCAAGCTTTTAAACACATGATTTAAGTGAATCTCAAAAAGTAACACCAAAATAGAATTAAGATAATCATCTTAGGGTTTTTTCTCATTTTTGCCTATAAGACAAGACCTAGGGTTTTGAGGCTTTGTATTTTTATATGGATTCTAACCTGAAAAATTGAAGATTTCAACAGGGAAATGACAAATAAACTGAGAGACTTCTATTTTTAGGCAAGAAACAAGTATGAGGACCACAAAATTTTGCAAATAGACTAGAACTGGGAATACAACCAACATGGTTAACCCTATGCAACTTGGGTGTTACTAAGATCTTGACTCGGTTAAAACTATAATATGTCCTAGTGCATCAATATGTTGATTTGGACTTACTATCATGTCTATAACTAATGTAGGATGTATTGTATGAACAATTCCAGTAGTCTCCTTGCATGTTCATTTGGAGATGGTAGATACACTCGATTCACTTCTTTGGGTGCCATTCAATACTTCATTGTTTTGGTATGAACTCTCAAAAGATTTCCTTACCCACTCTTGATTCATCTGAGTTATGATTTTAGAAACTTTTTCTTTGCCTTTCTCAAAACTAGTACCCACTTTTTCTCTGTTCATGCAATTCTTCCTTAGATGACCGAGTTGTTTGCATACATAACATCTCTTAGTAGGATTCCTTTTTCTGAGGTGAGCCTTTACATAATTTACACCAATATGCCCATATTCACCATAGTGACAATATTTTCTGCATGTGTTGTAATCCCAACCAAAAATTACTTTAGCTAGTTGTTTAGTAGGATTCCATTTATTAGTTCTACACTCAAAGGATTTTTGACCTAGTTTGTTACAATTGAAACATTTTCCTTCAAACTTAGGTTTCTCAGTGCATTCACTTGCCCTATGTCTATGTTTGTTGCATCTATAACATTTACCATTAAAATTTGATTTTCCATTTCTCTAACACTTGTTTGCTATGTGCCCTAACTTGCCACAATGATTACAAGTAGATTTTCTATTCTTTTGAGTTCCTTGATATGAGGATTCACCTTGTTCTTTATAACCTAGTCTAGTTTGTCCATGATGTCTGAGTTGATTTTTCTCTATCAACTGATCTATGCTTCCTTTTTAATTCATCATACTCTCATTGGTTTGTTTCTCAGTATTGAGATCATTCTATAGTCTTTCATTTTCTACTCTTAGATTGATAACTTCTTGATTTACATTATTGAGTTGATTTATCATATCTGCTTGCTGAAGTGACAAATGATGGATTTTATTTTATTTTTCTTTTGATCTTAAACTCAGCAGTATTTTATCTTCTTGTGCCATTTCTTTGTCATTTTCTCTTTGAATCTTTTGTTCTATGACTTTACATATTCTGACTGAATGAATATCTTGTTCTCTTTTCAATTTTTCTGACTTCTTCATGTGAACTGAGGTTCTTTGCAAGTAATTCTTCAATTTCTACATCTACTTCTTCTGAACTTCTTTCTTTGCATAAGTCATCAATGTTGGAAAGCTACAATGTAAACAATTGGTGTTTTGTCATTGATGTCAAACCTTAACTAGTGAGACTATTTCTATCTATTTGAGTACCATATCTATTCATTGCTGAAGAAGATTTGAAGGCAAGGATAACAAGAAGACCGAGTAAAATGGTTGAGTTATGGGAAGCTACAAGGGTACTTGATCAGTTGGCACATTGGAAAAGTAATGTGTTGTTTATCTATAACACTAGGTTAAGATGTTAGTTTACTGGGAACAATATATGCCGAGTGAAGTTTGTTTCAACCCAGCACGAGTGTATGCCGATCACAATTTCTAGTGTTAACCAAGCACCAGTAAATTTCCAAGGAAATCAGTGATGACCGAGTGGAAGAACATAATGTTGGCTGAGCTCCAGTATTTTGGTAAATTTTGAGATTTGAGATCTCTATCTGACATAATTGAATTTATTGGGATATGTAAAGTTAATGGTCCACGTTATTTAATGCATGGGTAACGGTAATTAATGCATGGATTCAAGATTTAATTTGTGATTTCTTTGAAGAAGTAAATTAAATGTAAATGATGGAAAGATCCGTTGGATCTAACCTAATCTAAGATCTACGATCTTGATTAAGTGGCAAATATTTATTTTACCTAGATGAATAGGTATAAGATAACCTCGAGGGGTTATTCAAATTGTGAAAAAAGTGTATGCAAGAGGATTGCATGGTTAATTGGCTGATTGACATGATCCAGCAGAGAAGGCTAAGTAGAAAAGTAGAGAGTTTTGAAAGTGATTGCTTGACAGATTTCCAAGCAAGTATGAAGATTGAAATGAGAATGGAGTCCACTCAATGAATTGGCATTAGAGCTGAATTGGATCTCAATTTGCAAAGTAATTTGTATGTATTAGATCACACCTACTGATAACTTTCTAACCATTGTATCAGTCAAAATCCTTTAACCAGGTTGACCTAATAGTCATTATATAAATCCTTTGAGCAAGGTGACATTAAGGTGGAATTTTCTAAGTACTCTAACAAGGCCACTCTTGACAGGGTGATTAAATCCTTTAACCAGGTCACATTTAGCAGTGTGTTTTGTAACCTTTAACATGGCTGGCTCCTAACGGAGCTCACTTCAGAAGAGTGAAAATTTGATAGCATGTTACTTATGGTTTTTCCCAAATTGGTTTCCATGTTAAATCTTGGTGTCAACTTGTGTGAATATTAATGTTGTGTTTTACTGTTAAGTTTCTGCAAGTTTATTACATTTGAATAGTAAACTGCATATTCATGTTGTTGATGTATGTTGTTACTACCGAGAAGATCTAAGTTATTTAAAGTGATATAAAGTTTCAATTGGCACATCTAGACCCGTGGATAATGGACTCACCCCCTCTTAGTTATTCTAAATTCATTTTAATAATTGGTATCAGAGCTTTGGTCTCTTAAAAATAGTTTGAAGGTACTTGGAGCAAAAGATCAAAATGTATAAAAAGGAGGTACCAAAGTTGAACAAAGATAACTTCTCTGCATGGAAGAATTTGATGAAATTGCATCTGGCTGGTATTGGTGATGCTGCTAAGCACTATGTTGAACATGATTATGTAGCCCCACCAACACCTCTCACTGCTGAATAGTTAAGAGAAAAGAAGGAACACAATCAAGCAATGTTGGAGATTGCATCATCCCTGAGCTATCCTAAATTTGAAGACATAAAGAACTATACAAATGCAAAGCAGATGTGGGATACCCTAGAAACCATCTATGGAGGAGATACAAATGTGCTAAGAGCCAAATCTGAAAGTTTAAGAGGTAAGTTTGATGAAATGAAAATGCAAGAAGGATAAAATATAGTTCAATATTGTGGTAGGATAAAAGAAGTCATGAATGCCATTACAAGATATAATGGAACCATTGATGACAACACCATTATTATCAAGGTAATGAGGACTCTTCTTCTTGCATATTCTATTAGAGTCTTTGCAATTCAAGAATTGAGATGTACTCCTAATAATAATTTGACTTTAGAAGGTGTGGTAGGCAGACTTACTGCATTTGAGAGGTCAATTTTTTGATAACTACACTCCACAGGCTATTGAATCTACATTCAAGTCCCAGTTGGTCCTTAAAAATTCAAAGAAAGGAAAGAAATGTGTGAATAGTTAAAATGACACTACACGTGATGATCGGGAATAACTTGAGGCACTTATGGAAAGAAGACTATCTAGAGGAAAAGGAAAATTCAAAGGTAAACTTCCTATCATTTGTTTTTCATGTAACAATGTTGGTCATATTGTTGCTAGATGTCCTGATAAGAATGACAAAGATGAAAGAAGAGAAAAAAAGTACAAAGATAGAAAGGATGACCAAGAATTTAGAAAGTATAAGGATTACAAAGATAAAGGTAAAAAATCTTTCTATATAGCTGAAGAAGCTTCTGACAGTGGATCTGACAATTCTAATGAAAATGATATAGAAGTTGTGTATGTTGTTATGAAAGATGATTTTGATGATGATGAGAAAATTGCATTAATTTCTTATATGAGTAAAGCTGAACATTGGATTATTGACAGTGGTTTTTCACATCACATGATTGGTGATAAAAATAAATTTGAGACCTTAAATCAGTGCAAAGGTGGTTATGTTAAATTTGGTAATGATGCACCATGTCTTGTCAAAGGGAAAGGATCAATTAGATTGATTGACAAGATCAGATGTGATAATTCATATTGGGTTGATGATCTTAAATATAATTTATTGAGTCTTGCACAACTGAATACTTCTAGTTATAGAGTTGAGTTCCATCACAAGAAGGCAAATATCTTTGATGCCACTGGAGAACTAGTTGGAAGTGGAGAGAAGACAAAAGGTAACCTTTTCTATCTAGACTTAGCTGATGAGACATTCTTGTTTGCACAATGTAATGATGTTTGGCTATGGTATAAAAGGTTGTGTCATGTAAACTTTGATAACTTGGTAAGCATAAGAAAATTGAAAAAGGTTAGAGGGCTGCCTAAGTTAAAGAAACCTGAAAATACAATGTGTAAACAATGTTAGTTTGGAAAAATGACTAAGTCTCGTTTCAAGAGAAAAACTCATACTTCTGAGGAAATTGTGGAATTGGTTCATGTTGACCTTTGTGGTCCCATTGGTAAGAAAAGTTACTGTAGAGATAGATATTTCATTCTATTTGTTGATGATTACTGTAGAACGATGACTGTTATGTTTCTTAAGGAAAAATATGATGTATTCCAGTTATTTAAGTGGTACTTGGTAAAAGTTGAAAAAGAGATAGGTAAAAGTATGAAATGTTTGAGATCTAACCAAGGAGGTGAGTTTATTTCTAATGATTTTAACAGGTTCTGCAATGACCAAGGTATAAAAAGGCAGATGTCCGCGCTTAGGAAACCACCACAGAATGGTATTGCTGAAAGGAGAAATAGATCTATCATGGACTGTGCTAGAACACTAATGATGGAGAAAATTGTTGCATATAAATATTGCTAAGAAGCTGTGAGTGCATCATTCTATATACTGAACATATTACAAGTCAAGAAAGGTACTAATGCTACACCTTATGAGCTATGGTATGGATATGCAGCTAATGTAAGATATTTCAAAGTTTTTGGAAGTAAATGTTTCATACTGAAGGATAACAGAAATGAAAAACTTGATGCTAAAGGTGAGGAAGGCATATTTCTTGGCTATTCAACTAGAAGTAAAGCATATAAGTGTTTGAATTCTAACACTAACAAAATTGTTGAAAGTGTAAATGTTAGAATTGATGAATATGTAGAAAGAAATGAAGAAGAATGCAACATGAACATGAAAGTTACAAATTATTTGTCTATCTAGATGAGGAAGATTCTAATGAATTACCTGAACCTGAGAAAGAGGTTGCAAAGCAACAACTAGAACCTATCGAGTCACAGAATGAGGTTGTCGAGAAATAGGAGGTAATTGCCGAGCTATCTAATGAAGATGCCGAGACACATAATCAACCTAAATTGAACATGAATAATGAATTTGAAGAAAAAAAAGAGCCTAATCTAGAAAAGTATGTGAGGAGGCACCACAAACCTGATCAAATCATAGGATCAAAGGATTCTGCATTTATGAAAAAAAAATTAAGTTGAGAGACGGTACATTCTTATTATGTGATTTTGAGCCTAAAATAGTAAAAGATGCTTTAGAAATGAAGACTAGATACAAGCCATGAATGAAGATATTGAACAGATTGAAAAGAACAAGACTTGGACACTTGTACCTAGGTTGAATGACACAAATGTAATTGGTACTAAGTGGGTATTCAGAAATAATTTGAATGAACATGGAGAAGTAATAAGGAATAAAGCTAGACTCATATGCAAGGATTATGCACAAGATGAAGGAATTGATTATGGAGAAATATTCACCCTAGTTGCAAGGTTGGAAGGTTTTAAAGTTTATCAAATGGATGTGAAGTCAGCATTTCTAAATGGGATATTAGAAGAAGAAGTGTACATTGAACAAGATGATGGGTTTGTTTACCCAAGAAAGAGGAACTTGGTTTGCAGACTACACAAGGCACTATATGGACTGAAGCAAGAATCGAGAGCATGGTATGAAAGATTGCACAATTATTTGATAAAGATTGGATTCACAAGGACCAATGACAACAACAATTTATATTTGAAGAAAGAACAAGGTAAAGGTACTTTATTAGCTGAAATTTTTGTTGATGACATTATATTTGGTGGACAAGAATTGTTATGCCAAACATTTGCAAAAGAGATGCAAACTGAATTTGAGATGTCTATGTTTGGTGAGATCAAATTCTTTGTTGGCTTACAAATATATCAAGTGAAGAATGGTATCTACATTACTCAATAAAAATATATCAAGGAGATATGAAAAACTTTTGGAATGGAAGAATCAAAACCAGTGAGTACACCCATGGCTACTGGACAAAAGTTAACAAAAAGTGATGATACAAAAGAAGTGAATTAAACCCTTTACATGTCAATGATTGGAAAGCTGGAATATGTTGTGCATAGTACACCTAATATTTCTCTGGCTGTTGGAATTATTGCAAGATTTTCTTCCAATCCCAAGGAGACTCATATGATGGCAGTATGATAAATTATGAGATATTTGAAGGGTATAGAGGAATATGGTCTATATTACAAAAAGAGTGACAAGTTTGAACTTAAAGTTTACACTGATTCTGATTGGGCTGGAAACTTGGATGATAGGAAAATCACCATAGGTGGCGCATTTATTTTGGGAAAGAGATTGGTTCATGGACAAGAAAGAAATAGAATTGCACCTCAAAATCTAGAGCTAAAGTTGAGTATGTGGCAGCATCAGTTAATTTCTCTAATATTGTGTGGTTGAAGATACTACTGAAAGGTATGAAAGAAGAGATCACAGAACAAGTTTTTATATATTGTGATAACATGAGTGCCATTAATATTTCAAAGAACCCTGTGATGCACTCTAAGACAAAGAATATAGCTATCAAGTATCATTACTTGAGGGAGCTAGATCAAAAAAAGGAAGTGAGACCAGAATATGTCCATACTAAGGAACATTTGGTAGAAATATTTACAAAATAACTACCCAAGGATGCTCATGAGTATCTACGAGGTAAATTATGGGTGATTCCCCTAACTGAGGCTAACTAGTTCAGAATGGAAGTGTTGCATCAAATGTTGTATTTAGAATATTTGACACATTAATGCACAGGATGTCACACTTTAGGAAGCTGCCTAAAGCTGTGAAAGAAAGACAAGGACATAAAAGAGGATCAGTCTTAAGAAATATGAGAGGACAACATGATGCAAAGTTAGAACCAAACAATCTGCATGATGAGATATTTAGCATTGTTGTCAGAGAGAGAGAGAGAGAGAGAGAGAGAGAGAGAGAGTTTACTACTTAGAGAAAAAGGGAGAGATTAGTGAAAGAGGGAGTCTACAGATGAAGATAAATAGAAAGATTTCAATGTGATTATAGAAACAGAGGGAGAAATGTTTTACAAGATGAGAATCAGAATGAAGCTAAAGACATTAATGAATATTTGTTCATATCATGGAACACAGGCAAAATTTTTGGATTGTATGGTAACTATGTTTGTAAAATTATTGTTTTAATTTTTAGTGTTGCCATCAATTCCAAAGAGGGAGATTGTTGGAAAGCTACAATGTAAACAATTGTTGTTTTGTCATTGATGTCAAACCTTAAATGGTGAGACTATTGATATCTGTTTGAGTACCATATCTATTGATTGCTCAAGAAGATTTGAAGGCAAGGATAACAAGAAGACCGAGTGAAATGGTTGAGTTATGTGAAACTACAAGGGTACTTGATTAGTTGGCACATTGGCAAAGTAATGTGTTGTTTATCTATAACACTAAGTTAAGATGTCAATTTACTAGGAATAGTATATGCGAAGAAAAATTTGTGTCGACTGAGCACCAGTGTATGTCGAGCATAATTTCTAGTGTCGACCAAGTGCCAATAAATTTCCAAGGAAATTAGTGATGACCGAGCAGAAGAACACAGTGTTGACCGAGTGCCAGTATTTTGGTAAATGTTGACATCTAAGATCTCTGGCTGACATAACAAAATTTATTGGGATATGTAAAGTTAATGGTCCATGTTATTTAATGCACAAGTAATCGTAATTAACACATGGATTCAAGATTTAATTTGTGATTGCTTTGGAGAAGTAAATTAAATGTAAATGATAGAAAGATCTGTTGGATCTAACCTAACCTAAGATTTATGATCTTGATTAAGAAAAAAAGATTTATTTTACCTATATGAAGAGGTATAAGATAACCTCGAGGGGTTATTCAAATTGTGAAAAAAGTCTATGCAAGAGGATTGCACGGTTAATTGGTTGATTGGCATGATCTAGCAGACAAGGTTAAGCAGAGATGTAGAGAGTTGTGAAAGTGATTTCTTGATAGATTTCCAAGCAGATGTGAAGATTGAAATGAGAATGGACGCTACTCAGTGAATTAGCATTAGAGATGAATTGGATCTCGATTTGCAAAGTAAGTTGTATGTATCAGATCACACCTGCTCATTACTTTCTAACCATTGTATTTGTCAAAATCCTTTAACCAAGTTGACCTAATAGTCATTATATAAATCCTTTGCAAAAGGTGACATTCAGGTGGAATGTTCTAAGTCCTCTAACAAGGCCACTCCTAACAGGGTGATTAAATCCTTTAACCAGGTCACATTTAGCAGTGTGTTTTGTAACCTTTAACAGGGTTTGCTCCTAAGAGAGCTCACTTCAGAAGAGTGAAAATTTGGTGGCATGTTACTGGTGGTTTTTCCCAAATTGGGTTTCCACGTTAAATCTTGGTGTCAACTTGTGTGAATGTTTATGTTGTGTTTTACTATTAAGTTTCTACAAGTTGATTACATTTGAATAGTAAACTACATATTTATGTTGTTGATGTATGTTGTTGCTAGCGAGAAGATCTGAGTTGTTTAAAGTGATATAAAGTTTCATTTGGTACATCTAGACCTGATGATAACTAATTCACCCCCCCCTCTCATTTAGTCTAAATTTATTCTAACAATCAATTCTTTCTTCTATGTAACGTTCGTCATTCATTTGTACTGCTAAATTTTTTCTTCTTTTCAGGGAAAGAGAGAGCTGCTCCTTGAGTTTATTAATTTGATCCATGGCCACTTGTAGATCTATCTTTTTAGTTTCAATGGCTTTCTCTAGTCTGTATATTTCTTTTTCCTCTTATCTTTTCTCAAGTCGTTAAACTTCTGTAAAGAGAACCTTATGCTCTATTACCAATTGTATGAGATATGTTGAATCAATGTGACTGAGAGGGGGGGGTGGTGAATTAGTAACCATTAAAATTTAATCCTTTTAATCTAATATTAGATTATCTAATCTAATTGCATGCATGAAATGAAAATCAATAAAACATCCACAATAGTTAACACAATATTTGGTTACCCAGAAGCCTTCCAAATAGAAAGTAAAAGTGGGGTGGGGATGGTACCCACAAGATTTATTACCATAGTATAAATTTAGCTTGTTAAATATTACAATTAACCACTTCTGATGGCCTACTATGTTAGAAGAAATAAGGACTATTAGGTCCACCTTGTGAAAAGATTTAATACAATACAATCAAGTAATGCAACTATGTTAGGAGATTTATAAAGGACTATTAGGTCCACCTTGTTAGAGGATTTTTTTGATGCACCTGGTAGGATGGACTAGTAGATGATATTCAATGCAACTCTAAATTTCCTAAATAAGATCCAATGATGTAAACTAATCACCTGACTATGATGGATGAGTCTCTATTGTTCCTTATACTATTGTAGTCTCTTAGAATATTTGTCTCTTCATATTTGCATACATGCTTCAATTCATATATGCACACACTATTTGGATTTCAAAAATACCTTATTCAAACTAAATGCAATTGTAAGTTAGCTTCCATAAGATAAATTAATATCTAACAATATAAGCTAGGTCAACCCAAAACTGTCACTCAGGTCCAGTAATCCATTCTGGCAATACACTGGCACTTGGGCATTATACTGTCACTCAGGAAACATACTAATCTCTAGAAATTAGGCTACTCTTTGTACTCAGGCTACTCTGATCACTTGGGTAATACTTATTACCACTATCTGCTCGGTCGACACTGCCACTGCTCGGGTTACATAGTAATTGCTCAAGTTGCACTACTGGCTTGGTCATCACTGTGATGACTAAGTGTTTTTGCCACTAATTAACAATATGTCTTGCCACAAGGTCATTAGAAGGTCGGTTTTCTACTAATCCCAAGCCTTGGCATTTCATCTTGTATGGTTTTTGATAACTTAAGGAGATATGAAGGCATTGATAGAAGATTGATAGATAAAGGTTTAGATAAAATTTTCTTTGGATTAGAATTTAGACCATCTTATAGAAATATTTCATTTTTGTGTTTGTATCCAAAAAATAAATGGCCTATTATAGCAGTTTACCCACAAAGGATCCTTGGATAATTTATGGTTTATAGACTTGAGGATTGATCAATTTTAGAAAGGAAGAAAAAAATATGCTTATTACCAAGACTTAGGGATTGGTCATCCTGTCCAAGAAGCTATCCTCCTTATCATAAAAAATCATTTAATTATGAGCCCAAGGATGTATTACTTGAAATCCATAAAAATATATGCAAAGCAAGCTGACTCAGACCATGCTTACCTATAACTGCTACAGGAAACAAATTGCTGAAAGGAAGCTAATCTATTGATGCAGGAAATAAATTCTTTGAAAGATAAATGCATAAATTATAAATATTGAAGAAGGAAATTCTTGAAACTCCAAACCACAATGTTTCAGTTGTTCTGCCACTTTGGTTGTAGGAAGCGACAACTAACTTGTTTCTTTGGTTGCGGGAACAGTTTCAACACCAGAATTGAAACAACAAGTTGCAGAAATGAGATCTACAGAAAATGAAGATAACTACTATGGATTTCTCACCAAGTTGGCTCCCTTGAATGAGTATACCAAATCTTAATTACAAAATATGAACTTTCAATGCTCCACTATTTGATTCATTCAAGAACAAAGTACATTTGTATTCATAAACACTGGAAAATATGACAGAATGAAAATAAATTTTGAAAACTACTAACGCCCCCCTTCTCACACAAGAGGGGGGCTTTATTTAAAGGAAAGGAAATATAAATAATAAATTATTAAACCATGAAAAATAGGTGGAGACTTTATTTCAACTCTATAGAATAGGAAATAGATCATCCACCAAAATAGGAAAAGAATTGTTACAACATGCACAAAAAACAAATCTAGTTGTTACTCAATTGATGGAGATGATGATAAAGACTGAGATCAGAGGTATACAAGATTGTAGAAAACACTAGATTAGATGATTTTTTTTTCATTGGTGTCAAGAAATTTATTTCTGGTTCATATTGAATTTCCATATCTTTCAGATTTGATTTAATGGGGCAAGTTAATAAATATTAGATAATGATAAGTTCATGTTGAGATAATTGTTTTCTACTTTATCAATTTGGTAAAGTAGATTAGGAAAGTCAGTAAGAATAAAGAGTTAAGTTACCAAGTAGAAAGAATTTTGTCAGTAAAGGTTTATGTAAGTCAGTCAAGACACTGATATATTGAGGCACTGAGTACTGCATGTGAGTCACCGAACAAATAGTTAGTTTCCGAGCACAACAAATGTGATAAATAATGATAAGAATGTATTTAACGACTAGCAAAAATGATCTAGAAGATTCCAAGAATGAAGAAGAAGTTAGTTATAAGATCTACACATGATAAAATTCAAGACAAAAATCTATGGTATAGATTAAGAAGAAAAAGTGAAGGTTCTACTTCCAAGAAAAGTACAAGTCCCGAGGTGATGCCAAAGCGGTTCACCAAGTTTCAAGTTCACTAAATCAGTTCAAAAAGTTGATCTAATGCCTGAGAGAACTTGAAGGAAAACCTAATCAAGGATATTAAGAGGAAAACATAGAGTCTATTTAAAGGATGAATTTTAATAACACAAAGATGGCAAGTTCAAGTGTTGAAGCGCTACCAAGCGAAGTAGTCAATATTAAAGAGGTATAAATCTATGTCTAAAGTAGAGAATGGTGAAGTATTGATGCTAGTAGTCAGAGAGTGCATAAGGGATCTAATCAAGAAAGAGGTAGTTGCAATTTTGCATATCATTTTATAAATTGTTTATTATTTGCATTTATAACAGATGAATCTCTTAACCGTGTGGACTTAACACTCTTATTGTAAAATCCTTGAGAAAGGTGAAATTCTAAAAGAGTGTTCAAATATCTCTAATGAGGGAGCTCCTAATAGGGTGAAGATCTTAACAGGTCTAAGATAAATCCCCTAATAGGGTCACATATAACAATGTGTTTTGTTATCTTTAATAGGATTGTTTTTTAATTGAGCATACTTCAAAAGAGTATTTTTATTTCTGGGTGATAGTTCCCACAAAGGTTTTCCCAAATTGGTTTTCCTCATTAAATATAGTATTAAATATGTTGAATGTTTCATATCCATGATATTTATTGTTTATGCAAGTTACTATTTGAGTTATTAAAGTTATTTGGTGATTCGGTGCTGATGTTGTTTAACCTACTAAGTTGAATCAGGGTTAATTTTAAATTTTAAAGTATCATAGTTTTCTGATTCAGCTACCCCCCCTCTCAATAATCCAAAAATTGGTATCAAAGCTAAGTACTCTAAGAGATAATTTTAAAAGACTTGAGTTAAAGTTCTGAAGATGTATAAGAGGGAGGTGTTGACGATAATTATTCAATTGTGTATTGCCATTGATGTTTACACAAATATAGTGATGCTACACAAATGTCTAATCCTATCCAAGCATAGTTAGTGTATGCCAATCTCTCTCAGGAATTAAAGAAGATGAAAGTGATTTTCAGTTCTAACTGAGTTCACTCAGGCATTGAAGGATTTTAGTATTAATCGAGTTATTCTTTTAGTGACAACTGACTAACAATAGTTTATATTTTATGGTTAATTAGTTATATGCAGTTGACAGACTTAAGTTTCATTGATTATTTGAAAGTTTATTAAGGCTGACTTGACAAGGATGATTATATATATATAATTTCAAGTTTAGATTGAATGAGTGTGAGATGTGTGTGTGTTTATGACATGAAGTGTGGAGGCAAAATCAGATGGGATTCTGATTGAGAATAGAACATACAGAGCTGCAACAAAATATTCAATCAGTGAGGATCAAGTCTTATAAGTCAGAGCAAAGATCTGAAACACAAAAGACACTTGCTTCATCATACAAGTCAATTCATTATTACTCTCTAACAATTGTAGTAATGAATCAAAATCTCTTTACAGAGTAAACTTAACGGTCTTTTGTAAATCCTCTCACAAGGTGACATTTCTACATTGAAGTGTTTGAAGACCTCTAACAAGGCCACTCCTTATAGGGTGATTAAATCCTTTAATAGGGTCACATGTAACAATGTGTTATTGTAACCTTTAACAGGGTTGGCTCCTAACAGGGCTCACTTCCGAAGAGTGATAAACAGTAACTAGTTGGAATTGGTAGTTTTTCCCATATTGGGTTTCCACGTTAAATCTTGGTGATATCTGTGTACATGTTATTTTCTTTATGGTTCATGTTTCTGCAATTAATTACTAAATGATAATCATAGTTAATATCTTAATATTTTCTATGTTAACCAAGTTATAGTAGAATATCTATGTTAACCGAGCAACAATGATAAAAAATTTTAAGACATCAAAGGGACTTGGATTTGTTTTTGTAGTAACTGATTCACCGCACCACTCTCAGTTACTCAACTCATTTCCAACAATTGGTATCAGAGCTTGTTGGTTCTTTTAGAGAAGGTTTCAAGGCCTAAGCTAAAGATCATAGATGTCTTATAGAATGGAGATCCCCAAGCTTAACAAAGAAAACTTCATTGCATGGAAAGATTTGATGAGGCTACATTTTTCTACTATTGGAGACACTGGTTTGCAATTCCTTGATCATAAGTATTTGGAACCTCTAAGACCTATGTCTATGGAATAGATGATGGACATGAAGAATCATAACATAATGATGATTGATATTGCTTCTTCACTCAGCTATGCCAAATTTGATGAATTCAAAGACTTACCTATTGCCTATGATATGTGGAAGAAACTACATGATATACATGGAGGAGATGACAATGTAAAGAGAGTCGTACTAGAAAGTCTTAGAGGTTAGTTTGATCAAATGAAAAGGAAAGAAGGAGAAAATGTTACAAAATATAGTGAAAGAATCAAGAAAAGTGTCAATGCCATTAGAGCTGTTAGAGGAACAATTGAAGACAAAACTATGGTTAGTAAGGTATTGAGAACTTTTCTTCCTATATATGCTATTAGAGTTTCAACTATTCAAGAGATGAGGTGCAGTAATGATATAACTCTAGATGTATTGGTTGGAAGGCTTACAACTTTTGAGTTGGATAAATTTGACAATTACTATCCTAATCCTAGTAATTTTGAGTTTGCATTGAAAGCTGAATTAAACCTTAGTAATATGAAAGGAAAATAGATTGATAGTGATAGTGATGATGAATCTGATGATGAAGATCTAGAAATCATTGAAGTGTTACTTGCAAAGAGAGCTACCAAAGGAAAGTACAAAGGAAGAGTACCATTGATTTTGTTTTCATGTAATGAGGTTGGTCACATTGCTGCTAAGTGTTTAAACAAAGAAGACCAAGATGAGAAAAAGTTTAACAAGTACAAAGGAAAGAAAGATTTCAAGAGTTACAAAACCTACAAGGAAAAAGGTAAGAAATATTTTTATATTGCTTAAGATTCTGATAGTGATGAAGATGAAGATGAAATGGTTTACATTGCTATTAAGGATGAGTTAGACAATGAAAATAATGAAAAGACCGCACTTTACTCTCATATTATCAAGAATGACACTTAGATAATTGATAGTGGTTGTTATCATCACATGACCTGTGATAAAACCAAATTTGAACATCTTGATCACTATGATGGTGGGAGGGTCAGTTTTGGGAATGATGAACCTTGCTATGTGAAAGGTAAAGGTTGTATTACTTTAACAGAAGGAATCAAATGTGATAATGATTATTGGGTCGAAGGACTAAGGCGTAATCTACCAAGTGTGTCACAAATGAATAACATTAGTTTCAATGTAGAATTCATTAATGGTAAGGACAATCTCCTAGATGGTAAGGGAAACCTAGTTGGAACTGGCAGGAAAACTAAAGGTAATCTATTTTATCTTGATCTCAATGAAATTTCATGTTTTATTGCACAAGTAGAAGAAAGTTGGTTATGGCATAAAATGTTGTGTCATGTGAACTTTGATAACCTGGTCAACATAAGAAATAAAAAAAGAGTAAGAGGTATTCCTATTCTAAAGAAACCTGAATTACCAATATGCAAACAATGTCAAATTGGGAAGATGGTCAAGACTAGTTTCAAGAGAAAGAATTACAATACTCAAGAAGTCTTGGAGTTAGTGCATACTAATTTGTGTGGACCAATTGGAATAAAAAGTTACACATGTGAGAATTATTTCATTCTATTTGTTGATGACCATTCCATAATGATGAATGTTATGTTTCTCAAAGAAAAATCAGAAACTTTTCAAAAGTTTAAGTGGTACCTTACCAGAGTTGAGAAGGAAACATGAAAGAAACTTAAATGATTAAGATCTGACAAAGGAGGTGAATTCATTTCTTATGAGTTTAATGAATTCTACAATGAAAGAGGAATCAAGAGACAAGTATCTACCCTAGGTACTCCACAGAAAAATGGGATAGAAGAAAGAAGAAACAGATCCATTATGGACTGTGCAAGAACCTTGATGATTGAAAATAATGTTTCTACAAAATACTAGTAGGAAGCCATCAACACTGCAATTCACACCTTGAATAGAGTTTAACTAAAGAAAGATACTAATCAAACACCTCTTGAATTATGTTATGGCTATAAATTCAATGTTCGTTATTTCAAAGTATTTGGAAATAAAGGTTACATCTTGAAGGAAGGAAAAAATGGAAAATTTGATGTAAAAGGTGATGAGGGTATATTCCTAGGCTACTCATGTGAAATCAAAGCATATAAATTTTTGAATCTTACTACTCATAAAGTCATAGAAAGTATATGTGTAAGAATTGATGTGTTAGCAAAGAGAAGTGAAGAAAAAAGAAGTAAAGAGCCTAAGGAATACAAAAAATTTATGTATTATGAACCTGATACTATACCCAAGACACATGAAATGGTGATTGGACAACAACCCTGTCAACCACTGAATTCATCTACACAAATCTTGTTCAAACTTGTGCAACCTAGACTACTAACTAAAGAAATTGAGTCTCAAACTGAAGAAACCAAGTCACGGACAGAGGGAACTGAGTCACACATAGAGGCACCCAAGTCTTAGATAGAGGCACCTAATTCTCAGATAGTGGAACCCAAATACTAGTTTGAAGAACATAACATAACTTTTGAGCATGGTGAACCAAGTGGATCAAGTCTAGAATAAAAGAGGAAGGAACCTATACTTGCAAAATATTTCAAAAGGCATCATGCACCTGAACAAATAATTGGAGATCAGACATAAGGTTTAATGACAAGGAACAAATTAAAGGTACATGTTTGCTTAGTGAAATTAAACCTATATCTATTAAAGATGCATTGAATGATGAAAGATGGATAGAAGCCATGAATGAAGAGATTGAGTAGATAGGAAAGAACAAAACCTTGAGTCTTGTACCTAGACCAATTGACAAGAATATGATTGGTACTAAGTGGGTTTTTAGAAATAAGATGAATGAAAAAGGTGAAGTTTCCAAAAACAAAGCAAGATTAGTATGTAAAGCATATGCTTAAGAAGAGGGTATTTATTATGGAGAAAATTTTTCTCCTGTTGGAAGACTTGAAGGATTCAGAAATCTTCTGGTATATGCTATACATAAATGATACAAGGAATATCAAATGGATGTAAAATATGCATTCCTGAATGTAATTCTTGAAGAAGAAGTCTATATTTAGAAACCTGAAGGTTTTTTTGATCCTAACAAAAGGAATATAGTTTGTAAATTGCACAAAGCCTTGTATGGACTAAAGCAAGCTCCTAGTGCTTGGTATGAAAGATTACATAGTTACCTAGTAAGTATTGGATTTCAAGAACTAATGACAATAGTAGCTTGTATATTAAAGAAGGACCTCAGAACAAGATACTATTAGCAGAGATATTTGTTGATGATATATTGTTTACTGGTTATGATGATTTATGCAAAGCATTCTCTGAAGCTATGAGTAAGGAATTTGAGATGTCTATGTTTGGTGAAATAAAATTCTTTGTTGGTTTACAATTTTATCAGATGAAGGATGGTATCTACATTATCCATTCTAAATACATCAAATAGATACTGAAGAAATTTGGAATGGAAGATTCCAGACCAGTTGGGACACCTATGCCTACTGGACATAAGTTGTCTAAGGTTGATGATTCAAAGGAAGTAAATCAGATTTCCTATAGATCCATGATTGGTAAACTTCAATATGTTGTTCATACTAGACCTAATATTGCATTAGCAGTTGGTATTGTTGCAAGGTTTTTAGATAATCCTAGAGATAGTCATTTGATGGCTATCAAAAGGATTCTGAGATATCTTAAGGGTACTGAAGAGTATAGATTATAGTATAAGAAAGGAGGAAACTTTGATTTAAAGACTTTTACTGATGCTGATTGGGAAGGAAGTGTTGATGATAGGAAGAGCACAAGTGGTAGAGCATTATTCCTTGGTAAGAGGTTAGTCTCCTGGACAAACATGAAACAAAACAACATTTATCAGTCTATAGTTGAGGCAGAATATGTTGCTGCAGTAGTGAATTGTTCAAATATCATATGGTTCAAATAGATGTTGTCGGGTATGAAAAAAGAAATTAAAGAACCAGTTATTATCTATTGTGACAAAACTAGTGCTATTAACATCTCAACAAACTTTGTGATGCATACTAAGACTAAACATATTGCAATAAAGTATCATTTCTTGAGAGAATTGGTTCATGACAAGGAAGGAAGGTTGGAATATGTGAATACTAAAGAACAAATTGCAGACATATTCACAAAATAGTTACCTAAGGATGCATTATTGTATCTTAGAGGAAACATAGGGGTGATTCCCCTAACTGAAGCTCACTAATGGACGGATTAGTGATGCATCAATCAAGCTACATAATAGATTGAACATGTTGATGCAAATATTCAAAGCTTATTGCATATGAATCAGTACAAACAAGTACATTACAAATTCATTGGATATGTATTGGATAGTATCTTTGGAATTGGTTGTCAAAGAGGGAAATATTATTGATGTCATAAAGATTATTAAGGAAGATTATTGATCACAAAGTGAGAAATTTTATCAGAGAACATATATAAATGTAAGATGGAGAAATCTATATTTTAGTGATTGTGAAGACAGAGGGAGTTTCCTGGATGAGGATCATAATGAAGCAAAGGATATTAATAAAATTTTATCCTGTTTATTGTTTCTCTATAAATCTTTGTATTATAACATGTTGTGTTGCCATCAATGCCAAAAGGGGATATTGTTGATGACAATTATTTAATTGTATATTGTCATTGATGTTTACACAAATATAGTGATGCTACACAAATGTCTAAACCTATCTGAGCACAGTGAGTGTATGCCAAGCTCTCTGGGGCATTAAAGAAAACCAAAGTGGTTTATAGTTATAACTGAGCTCACTCAAGCATTACAGTTTTGGTCGGGCATTGAAGGATTTCAGTATTAACCTGGTTATGCTTTTAGTGGTAGCAAAATCAGATGGGATTCTGATTCAGAACATAACATATAGTGTGGAGGAAAAATCAAATGGGATTCTAATTCAAAACATAACATATAGAGATGCAATAGAATATCTGATGAGTAATGATCAAGTCTTATAAGCCATAGCAGAGATCTGAATCAACAAAGACATTTTCTTCATCATGAAGGTCAATTCATTATTACTCTCTAACAATTGTAGCACTAAATCAAAATCTCTTTACAGAGTAGACTTAACAATATTTTGTAAATCCTTTCACAAGGTGACATTTCTACATTGAAGTGTTTGAAGACCTCTAACAAGGCCACTCCTTACAAGGTGATTAAATCCTCTAACAAGGTCACACCTAACAGTGTGTTATTGTAACCTTTAACAGGGTTGACTCCTAACAGGGCTCACTTCAGAAGAGTGATAAATAGTAACTAGTTTCAATTGATAGTTTTTCCCATATTGGGTTTCCACATTAAATCTTGGTGTTATCTGTGTACATGTGTACTAAAGGATAATCACAGTTAATATCTCAAGATTTTCTATGTTAACCGAGTGACAGTAGAATATCTATGTTAACCGAGGAACAGTGATAAAAAAATTTAAGACATCTAAGGGACTTGGATTTGTTTTTGTAGTAGCTCATTCACCCCTCCCCTCTCAGTTACTCAACTCATTTCCAATGGGAGGAAACAAAGATGAATAAGGATAACTTATCTACATAGAAAAATAGAATGAGGTTGTACTTATCTGGGATTAGAGAGTATGCACTATGGGTGTGTGTACCAAGTTGTGGACCAAAAAGGGGGGTATAAGTGGACACATTTTTTCTGAAATCGGGTAAACCTGATCTTGGAATATATGTTTGAGAGTCATGCACTAAAAATAAGAAGATGTGTAAAAAAAAAAATTCTAGTACTCTGAATCTAGTTTCTAAAACACTAATTTTGTTTAAAAACAGATAATATTAAGAGGGTCAAACCTTGCATGCATGAAAACATGTTCCTAATTTTATGAAAAAACAAAACATTGTTGTTTCTATGCGGGGTACAAAAGATATAGCTATATTCAATATTTTTTAAATCCCTTTGGTAGGATTATAGCTAAGAGTGAGATCTAGAAGTTATGTATTTTTTGTAATTTTCTAATGAGTATTTTTTTCGCTGTGAATTTTTGAAGTGATCACATCCTGAAAATTTGGTACCTCTTCGTGCGTGGGCATAACTTATATCAAAATAATCAAAAAATGAAAACTTTTTTTTAAAAGTGTATAGAATCAAGTGTAGAACAATAATATGTAATTTATTTGTAATTTATTTGTAATTTGATTAAGTATATCAAAAGTTATTTAAAAAATGGTAGACATATGTTTGTGAGGACAATCAAGACACTGGTAAAGAAAATTATAGTTTACTATGCTAATGTTGTCCAGAAATAGAAAAAATTATATGGTTAGAAAGCTAAGAAGATGTATGAGATTATGGTAAAAATTATAAAGATACCCAAATGAAAAATTGCAAACCTAATGAAGATAAAGTCGAGAATTCATCTTACAAGATGAAAAAATGTCTAAAACTAGAACAAAAATGGAGGGAAAATGAGCCTCCAAGCCTTTATGTCATTTTCCAAAGCTCTTCCAAAGCCATAACCTGATCAGGTTTTGAAGAAGTAAAACTTATGCATTTTATTCTTCATAACCTGAGCGGGTTTTGAAGAAACTAAAATAGGCTTTACTGTGGAAGCCATAACTTCCACATACTAAGTCTGATTGACTCCGTTCAAAAAGAGTAGGAAATATATTGAGAAGATATAACACATTATTAACCTATGATCATCTTTAGGCATCAAAATTTTTACTATAATTCATTTGAATCAAGTAAGGTATAAAATAGGCACTCATTATTGCCCATACATGCAACATATAGGAAAATTAGTATGCTCTCTCTCTCACTCTATGAAGATAGGAGACATGGGTAGCTTCCCTTCACTAAGAACTATGAAAAGAAGAAGGGTGATTATATATAATTTGGGTAGGTGACCTCGTTTATCGAGATGAAGCACCCCCTAAAATTTTATGGTGATTTGACCAAGATTGAATGACCTACACCCTACTATTTTAAGGGGTGTGAAGTGACTATCTTTGATTTACGTGGTCCTAGAATTGAGCACCTGTAACAGAGAAAGTTGAGCTAAGCCAGGGTAAATAAAAGGATAGGCACAAGAAGTATAAGAAAGGGTAGTTCACTAAGTTTACCTAGACGTAGTGGTTTCATCAACATAAAAGGCTAGCCATATATTCTCTTCCTTTTTAGTTGAGAGAGAGAGAGTACTGATTTTCCTATACGTTGCATGTATGGACAATAATGGGTACTGATTTTTATAAATTACTTGATTCAAATGGATGGTAGAAAAAATGTTGATTCCTAAAGATGATCATAGGTTAATAATGTGTTACATCATCTCAATATCTTTCCTACACTTTTTGAATGGAGTCAGACTCTGTATGTGGAAGTTATGGCTTCCAGAGCAAAGCCTATTTTAGTTTGTTCAAAACCCGATCGGGTTATGGAGAATAAAATGCATAAGTTTTACTTCTTCAAAACCTGAATGGGTTTGAAGTACTTTTTGATTTTCAGAACTCAATTGGGTTATTTGAAATTTTGAAACCCGATCAGGTTCTGAGATAGATTGTGTTTTTTAATAATATTTTCTAGGATTGGTTACCAAGCCGAGAACAATTTTGAATTTTCAATAACCCGATCGGGTTATATGAAATTTGATTTTTTTTAAAGATGTGTCCACATTTTTGGTCCACAACTTGGTGCACATACCCCTATATTATCTTGAGAATGAACATTCACAACCACCATTTGGACCTTTGACACTTGAGTAGATAAGAGAAAGACAAGATCACACACAAGTTATGATTGAGATGTAATCTACTCTCAGTGATCTGGAGTTTAATGACCTTAAAGGATGTGATACAACAAAGAAGATGTGGGACAAGATTTAATTAATACATGTGGAGATCAGCATGTTTAGAAGGAAAAGGTTGAAAACTTAAGAGGAAAAATTAATTCTATGAGAATGAAAGAAGGTGAAAATGTTACACTATACAATGCAAGACTAAAGGAAACTTTGAATGCTATCAAAGGCATTGGAGCATAGATAACTGAAGAATATGTTACAAGAAAACTATTGAGAACATTTTTACCTATGTATTCAATTCAAGTATCTGCAATACAAGAACTAAGAACCATTCCTCAAATGATTGTTTCATTGGATACTACTATTGGTAAGTTGATTGCTTTTGAGCTTAATGATTTTGATAATATTTTACCTACTACTACTAGGATTGAGTCTGCATTAAAATCATTTCTGATGATTTGAAGTTCTAAGGATTTTAGACATAGTGATGGTTATGCCATTAGTACAAGTGAAGGATTTTATAGTTGCAAGAGTGAGTTAGAAGAACAGTATGCTAAAGATGAAGAAAATGAAAAGGAGTTTGAAGCTCTACTAGATAGAAGACAACAAAGAGGTAAAGGAAAGTATCGAGGTAAGATACCTTTGAAATTTTTTAAATGTAACAAGATTAGACACATTTCTGATAGATGCCCTGAAAATGATAGTGATGAGAAGAAAGCAACAAAGATGATAACAAAAGAGAAAACAGATTCAAGAGATTCTGAGATTTCAAAAAAAAATGTAAGAAGTCATGTCATATTGCTAATGAAGGACTAACTGATGATGATATAGATGATGATGATGCTGAATAAGTTGTCTATGTTTCTATCAAGGAAAATTCTAAAGAATAAAATCAAGAAGAGAAATCCCTAATATCACATTTAAGAAAGAATGATACCTGGATTATAGACAATGGGTATTCACACCATATGACTAGTGACACACTTAAGTTCACTACTATGGAAGAACATGATAGAGGATATGTTAGATTTGGTAATGATGCTCCATATCCTATGAAAGGTAAAGGATCTATATTTCTATTGAATAATATCATATGTGATGATGTATATTGGGTTGAAGGACTAAAGTATACTCTATTGAGTGTGGCATAGATAAACAATATAGAACATCGATTAGAATTGCAATATGGAAAGGTAAAAGTGTTTGATTATAAAGGAAGTTTGATTGTCACTGGAGAACAATCTAAAGGTAACCTATTGTAAACCTTGATACATCTACTAAGATTTTTTTGTATGCTAAAGTTGAAGATGCATGGTTATGGCACAAGAGGTTATGTCATGTGAATTTTTGCAATCTAATTAGATTCAAAAAAAAGAATAGAGTTAGAGGTCTACCATGATTTGAAAAACCTAAGAATGTCATGTGCAAGGAGTGTCAAGTTGGACAAGTGAATAAGTCAAGCTTTACAAGTAAGTCTTATATTACACAAGATTTTTTTGACTTAGTACCTATGTGGACCAATGAGAACACAAAGCTAATATGGTGATAAATATTTCATTTTCTTGTTGATGATTATTCTAGAGTGACGTCTATCATGTTTTTGAAAGAAAACTTTGAATCTTTTCAAATGTTTAAGTGGTACAATGGAAGAGTTGAAAAGGAGACTAGAAAAAAATTGAAGTGTCTGAGATCTTACAGAGGAGGAGACTTTACTTCTGATGAGTTTACACTCTTCTACAATGAACATGGAATAAAGAGACAAATTTTTGCACCAAGGACAGCACAATAGAACAGTATAGCTGAAAGGAGAGACAACTCCATTATGGATTGTGTGAGAACAATGATAATTAAGAAGGGTATTTCTCAAACATATTTGAGAGAAGGAGTCAACTCTGCTACTTATACACTTAATCATGTACAGTTGAAGAAAGGTACAAACATGACCCCATATGAGATTTGGTATGATCAAAAACCAAATGTAAGTTATTTCAAAGTATTTGGAAGTAGATGCAATATTCTTAAAGGTGCTAGAGATGGTAAGTTTTATTCTAAAGGAGATGAAGAAATATTCTTAGGATATTCTACAAAGAGAAAAGCCTACAAATTTCTGAACAAATATACTAACAAAATTATAAAAAGTGAAAATGTGAGAATCAGTGAATTTGTAGAGAAATATGATGAGGACAAAAAGAAAGAACCTTAGGACTATAAAAAAAAATTGTATATGTTCAACCTTATGTTGCTAATACCTTACTGAAAGCACAAATCAGGGAGGAAACTTAACAAAGAGAACTACAACTGAATGATGGAAATGAAGTTCCACTGCCTACCAATCTTGTTCTAGCCAAGTATGGGTGATCCCACAAAACTGTGTCCCAATTTTTGGCCAACTTTGACTCTGAAATGAACATTCTGAAAAAAAAACTTCACTTTCGAACATCTATTTTCGTAAAACCATTAAGAATTTGAAGATGATTTAAACTAGTGGCTTTTGGCATTTTGTTTCTAGTTTATAAATTTTTTATTTTTTTTAAATGGAATTTATTTTTATCCGTTTTTCCTTCTCCTTCAAAAATTGTTTTTTGTGAAAAATCAACATTTTTTAGGAGTGACACTCACTTTGATCAGCCTAATTTTTTTTATAAAAATGATAAGAACGTGATTATTTTGAATTTAGGGTTGTAACACCAATATCTACAAAATCCATTTGGTTTCATTCAATTTGGTTGAATATTTAATAGTTTATTGAGTTATGAAGTGACATTAATTATAATTTGGACATAGGCTCACTTGGATCTCTCTAACTCTCTCTCTAGATATCAAAATTCATTTATTATTTTTTTGATAGAAAGGTAACATGAAACCTATTTTCTCGATATTTTTCATAATTTTTTTCCCTAATATCCTACTTTTCCAGAAGCATCAAACATAGAAGTCGTTAAATGGTCATACAACCTATGTTTAGTAAAAATTAAAAAGAAAAGTCTTAATAAACTCAAGATATATATAACTCATAATCATTGGAAAGATTACTCTGAGTACTATCATCCTGTATTTTTGGTTTTTAAATAAATTTATTTCATCCCACAAAAATTTAATGTCAAAGTGATTTTTTGTTAGCATTTTGATGGGTGCAAAGGAGACTCAATTATAGGTGTGAGTGAGGAGTAGAGGGATTATACCAAAGGGATTTTTGTCCAAGAGGCTTTAATCTAGCCATTTTCAATTTACTCCTTCAAATGGGAGCTCTCAAGGCTTAAATCATCATATTTTCTTAAAAATGTGCAATTTTAGTAATAATCAGGATGTTCAAAAAAGTGAGACACACTATTGTGGGACCACCCGTATGTGAGGAGATACCACTCACCGAGAAAGATAATTGGTGAAAAGTATGTTGTGACAAGAAGAAAGCTAAGAGACAATGCATTCTTAATTTCTGAATTAGGGCCAAGAAGAGTAAATGATGCATTGGAGAATGAAGATTGGGTTAAAGCTATGAAATAAGAGATAGATCAAATTGTAAAGAATAACAAATGGAATTTAGTACCGATACCTAAAGATAGAAATGTTACTGGTACAAGGTGGATTTTTAGAAATAAATTGAATGAACATGGAGATGTAATCAGAAACAAAGCAAGACTTGTTTGCAAGGGGTATGCACAAGAAGAAGGTATTGACTGTGGTGAAAATTTTGTACTTGTTGCTAGATTAGAAGGAGTTATAATTATACTAGCATATAGAGCTTACAAAGGATTAACATTTTATCTAATGGATGTCAAGTCTGCATTTATTCATGGTATTCTTGAAGAAGAAGTTTATATAGAATAGCCTGAAGGATTTTCTAAGAATAATAACAAGGACATGGTATGCAAACTACACAATGCACTATATGGTTTGAAAAAATAACCCTTAGCTTGGTATGAAAGATTAAATGCATATCTATTCAAGATTGAATTTCAAATAAAAAGTGACAATAGTAATGTGAATCTGAAATGTGATAGTAATAATAAGATTTTGATTGCTGAAATATTTTTTGATGATATTATTTTTGGAGGAAATAACACATTATGCAAATATTTTGTTGAAGAGATGAGAAAGGAATTTGAGATGTCCATGATAGGAGAGATAGAATTATTTATTGGAAAACATATTCAACAAGTCAAGGATGGGATATACATCACAAAATCAAAGTACATCAAGGAGATCCTAAAGACTTTTTGGGTGGAAGACCCAAGACTGGTTGGAACACCGAGGGTCACTATTTGCAAGTTATCAAAATAAGATGAGTCAAATGAAGTGAATGAGACACTATACCGATCAATGATTTGTAAGCTACAATATGTTGTATATAGAAGACTTGATATAGCTCATGCAGTTGGAATTGTTGCAATATTTTTTGTCGATCCAAACGAATCACACATGTTTTCAATTAAAAGAATATTTAGATATCTCAAAGGAACCGAGGACTTTGATCTAGTGTAAAAGAAAGGAGGAAATTTTTAATTGAAGCTCTACACTGATGTTGATTGGGCCAGAAACATTGATGATAGAAAAGTACAAGTGGATGACATTTCTTTTTAGGAGAAAGAGTAGTGACATGCTTGAGTAAGAAACAAAGTTGTATATCAAATTCCACTGTCAAGGCTAAATATGTTGCTACAGCTATGAATTGTGCAAACATTGTATGGATAAAACAACTACTTGAAGGTATGTTTTAGAGGATATTACCATTATAGTTACTATTTTATGTTACAATAAAAGTGATAGAAACATATCAAATAATCTGGTGATGCACTCTAAGACAACACATTTCTATCAAGTATCATTACTTGAGAGAAAAAGTTCAAGACAAGCACGTGATGTTGGAGTATGTGAACTCAAAGGAGAAATTTGCAAATATATTCACTAAGACACTACCAGAGGATTCTTTTGAGTATCTTAGAGGCACACTAGGGGTCCTACCCCTATCCAACATTCACTAGAGAAATATGCATGCTGCATCAATTCTAGGACTCAAAAGAATATCCATTTTGTGAGTTGATGCTAGTGTTCACACTTTAGGTTATGCCTGAAGTTGTGTAAAGTAATTATGTATGAAATGAGTTATCAGTACATGCACGGTATGATCCACTTCCTGAAAAAAAATTTAGGAGTATGGAACTTTGGTAATCTTTTCAAATAGGGAAAATAAATAATTGATGAATATAGAGAAAGAGGGAGAATGACTAATTGAAATAAAAGAAAGAGTGAGAATGATAAATGAACATAAAGGGAGAAAAAGATCAAACAACTCAGAGGGAGTAAAGATAGAACATAGATGTACGAGTATGCCATCATCAATTGACAGTGTTTTCATCAATACCAAAGAGGGAGATTGTTACTCAACTGATGGAGATGATGATGAAGAATAAGATCAAAGGTATACAAGATTGTAGAAAGGATTACATCAATTGTTATTTTGTCATTAATGTCAACAAATTGATTTTTGGTTCATATTGAATTTCCATATCTTTTGGAGTTTATTTAAATGGGAAAGTTAATAAATATCACACTATGATAATTTCATATTGAGATAATTGTTTTCTACTTTATCAAGTCATTAAAGAATATTGTTAAAGTTGGTAAAAATAAAGAGTTAAGTTATCGAGTAGAAAAAATTTTGGTAGTAAGGGTTATGTAAGTTGGTCAAGACACTGAGACATTCAGGCACCAAGAAGTGCAAGTTAGTCACCAAACCAGGAGTTAGTTGTCGAGCGCAATAGATGTGAGAAACAAGGATAAGAATGCATTTATTGGTAAGCCACAATGATCTGGAAGATTCCAAGAATGAAGAATAAGTTAGTCACAAGATCTACAAATGGGAAAAATCAAGGTAAAGATCTATGGTATAGATTATGTGGAAAAAGTGAAGGTTTTACTTCCAAGAAAAGTGCAAGTCCCGAGGTGATGCTGAAGTGGTTAACCAAGTTTCAAGTTCATTGAAACAGTTCAAAAAGTTGATCTAACGGTTGAGAGTGATTGAAGGAAAACCTAATCAAGGATATTAAGAGACAAAAACAAAGTTTATTTAAAGGATGAATTCAAATAACACAAAGATGGCAACTTGAAGTGTTGAAGCACTACCGAGTGAAGTAGTGAAGAGAAAAGAGGTTTAAATATGAGTCTAAAGCAGAGATTGATGAATTTTTGATGCCATTAGTTAGAAAGAGCATAAGGGATATGGTGAAGTAAGAGGTAGTTGTATTTTTAAAGATCATTTAATACATTGCTACTTATTTTTCATTTGTAACAGAAAAATCTCTTAACTAAGTGGACTTAAGAGTCTTATTGTAAGATCCTTGAGAAAGGTGACATTCTAAAAGAGTTTTAAAATCCCTTTAACTAGGCCACTCCTAATAGGGTTTACATCTTAACAGATCTGAGCTAAATCACCTAACAAGGTCACACATAACAATGTGTTTTGTAATCTTTAACAGGATTGAATTTTAATCGAGCATACTTTAGAAGAGTATTTTTATTTGTGGGTGATAATTCAAACATAGGTTTTTCCCAAATCAGGTTTCCTCATTAAATATAGTATTAAATATGTTGAATGTTTCATGTGCATGATAGTTACTATTTATGCAAGTTACTATTTGAGTTATTGAAGTTATTTTGTGATTTGGTTGTTGTCGTTGTTGTTTATCCTACAAAATAGAATCAGAGTTAAGTTTTAAACTTTAAAGTATCATAGTTTTCTGATTCCCACCTCCTCTCAGTAATCCAAAACTAGCTTCTCTCTACTTCCTATATTTTATAAAGAAGAGAACAATTTATTGACCTGGTCATTGCTTAGATTTTTCCACCTTCACCTTCCCAAAACCGTAACCTTTATTGCACGAGCCCTTCGTCAATTTGTCCACTGTAGGACTAGGTCTGACTGATGAGTGAAATACCTGGTCATCCTTCTTCATTAATCATGATCTAAATCAATATGTTAGACCAAAGACATACAAAATAAACATTGACAAAACACGCATACACACATTTTCATCCAAATAGCTAACTACTTATAAAAACAAAATTACAGATTTATCATATTTAGTATATAACATTCATGGTCATGTATGCATGTCAAAGTATTATAAACATATCAGATGTTTGTGTGGCTTCATACCACTTAATGTCATGAAAAGAGTAACCAGTTTCAAGAAAAACATAAAAAGATACAAAACAAAGTATGATAAAAATTATTCTAGACATAGTAGAAAGGGTTAAAAAGATGGCATAAATATGTCATATCAAGGATGTATCAACTAGCAAGGTAGAATACTTGAATGTAAATACTACAATGTTTAATAGAGAGAAAGTGGAAGAAAAAGCATAATTAGTTGAACAATTGAAGGAGATAAGGGAACAAAATTAATTACTAGATGTGTCTCTAGGAAAGATCCTTGTATTGATAGATGTGGTTGAAACTTCAACATTCAGAATAGATGTTGGTCTTGAAAAGGACAAAATAATTTAGTCTGAAAGAAAATTGGTCAAGTTATAGAAAGATAACATGCTACTGAAAAAGGATTTAAAAACTTGTAAATTCAAAATATCCCAAGATTTAATCAAGGCTAGGTTCCAATAAATTCTATGTCACTTGTAACTCGTGTGGAATAGGTACCAAAACATTATGAAAATCATCAAAAGGTAGAGAAAGATTGAATTTAATTTAAAACTTCTTATTAAAACATTTACAATATTTAGAGGATTATTTTGAAAGAATTAAAGAGGAAGTTGAGTAGTCATGGATGGATATGATTAGTGAATCAAAATTTATAATGACAAAGGTGGGTGCACTATTGAAAAAAGATCAAAAATTACATGTTTGTGTGCAAAAGGATCTCAGCAGGTTTTATAAATTACAGGGTAGATTACCCCCTCCTTTTTTAACAGATACAACAGAGAACAAAACAAAGTAGGAGTAGAAGGATGAAATTGGGTGGTCTCTTTTATATGTTGTTATAGACAAGGAAACAGATGATGATAACAAATTGGAAGAGGAATTTATTAAAAAATTGGATGGTCTATAAGAATTAAAGTATAGTATTAGAATCCTAAATAGAAAAAATACAACAGTAATCAATCCAACCTATTATGCACACTACAAGGCCTGCAATGAGTTTTTGTAGAAAGATATATGATAAGATGGATAGATTTTGATGAAACAAAAAGATTTCAATGCCTTGGTAATTTCAAACCATAATTAATTTTGTGCCTTTAAAATCTAGCATCCCCATCAACTATTATGCAAACCACTTGTTTTCACTTTCAAATTCAGAAGGGACAACCCAACCCAAAGAATAAAATTGTAAAGGATAATGAATTTAGTCATAAATTTTTTCTCGATATTGCTCGATGAAGGATGTTTTTTTTAAAGATGCTCATATTATATTCTTTCGTAACAAACTTTAGTTCTAACATGAGGAAAATAGACCCGAATATTTTTGTCTCCCTTATGTTTATAAAAGGGAATTCAAGGTCTTTTTAGAAATAATGGAATGGTGTACTGAGAGGGGAGGGGTGAATCAGTACCCTCAAAATTTTTATCAATTAACCTTTATCCTTTTAGTAATCAATTGTATTACCAACAATTTGTGCTATCTTATCTTTGTGTATGTTATATCAATTCATTAACTCAATAAGCATGTAAAACATTCATAGAAACATTCATGCAATGTAATGAAACATGACACAAGATTTGGTAATGCAAAAAAATCCTGTTAGTAGGTAAAAAATACGGTGGGGATGAAACCCACAAAGCTTCACTATCTACAGAATGGAAGGGGTCAGTTAAGGCTTACAATTTTGATCACTTCTGATGATCTAACCTGTTAGGAGTATTATGTAGAGATTGGTTAAGGTCTTCTCTATTAAGATATTTAGCAACACTATTTAGTGCACACTCAGTTAAGATATTTACAAAGGATTGTTAAATCCACCTATCTTGAAAGTGTTTCTTCAATTTGCTACACTTGTTTTAATGTAGTAAAAAATATTCAGTGAATTGAGTGTATGCAATCTACAATTTCTGATTATAGATCCATTAAATTCACATGTACAATGTATCACCTAATGTGATTGATTAATACCTATGTTGCTCGGTAGCCTTGATTCTTTGTTCTTGATAACCTGTTTCATCTTTTTTTGTTCTTCTTCTTGAAACTATTACTCTGATATATAGATGTGCTCCTTGGATACTATCATCCTCACATATATATGAATTTAATGATTATACATCTATTTATACAATAGATTTACCTAATTAAGTTTCACGTATTACAAATATAACTCTATGATCAAATGTTTACAACTGATATTGACCTCCTAGTTTTTATCTTTTTTAATCAGTTAGACTGATTAAAACAATTACAATTACATTTCTTGTCCCTCTAGAAATGGTTTTAAATCAAATAAAAATGATAAATATAAAACATAAGTGTTTTATTTGACATGGAAGTCAGATCCACATTTCTCGGGATATAACTGACTTTTGGTGAGTGATGCTCAGCTTGCTCTGTTGTCTATCTATTGGTGTTCCTTCTATGAACTATCCTTGCTCTTTTTGGTTCCTCTATTTTCTACTCTGTCAGATTACGCTTCAACATTTTTGGGTTGAACTATACAAACTCTGTCGGGTTTCTCTTGGGATCTGTCTTGTCGGGTTTCTCTTGAACTTAACACTTTTGGTGACCTTTGTTATCTATACTTTCGGTTTGTACTGAAATCCTATCTTTTGGTGTAGGTGTTACTGATGGTTCAAAAACTATTTTCCCTTTTCATACTAATGGAAAAATGTGTCATCAATCTCCCCCTTTGACATTAGTATCAAAAATTGATATGTGCAAAATACTAAAATGTGTAGTATGTAAACCATGTGTTCACCTTGTCATTATGACTCCCCTATGTATAAGCCAACATAATATATGTATATACATGTACACTTTCCTATTTACTATACTCCCTTTTCACCTTATCTTCATATCATTTCCCCTTTGTATCATATCATTCTACCCATTTTTACTACTGTACATATCATTTTCCCCCTTTTTTGATAGTAAGGAAAAAGGTGTATACTTACAACTTATCAAAAATATGGGAATGTGAATTATTCATTTCTTCCAATAGTTTCTCCCATTTCTCCTGTAGGTGTTCAAGAGCCATTTTCTATAGTGTGATTTAGGCATGCATATCATAGATGTTGTCTACTACAGACCTCTCTAGAGTCACAATTAAGTGTCTTGCCAAAGTCATGTGCTATTGAAGAAGTGTAAGATTTTTTAGCATTATAGCCTATAGCTCGGCAACCTCATCTCTAAACTTGGTTTGTGCCTCTACAATTTCCTATCTCAACCTTCTAGATTTCATAATCTTTTCCAAATGCATCTTGATTGCATTGTCATTTGTGGTTAGACTGTGTGCACTTGTATTTAGATCAAAATCTATTTGTGCAATCTTATCACTATTTTCCTTGGTGAATTTCTCTAAAGTGCACAACTTTTGTATTAAGGCAATAGCTTCAAAAATTATTGGATCTAATTCATTTGCAAATTCTGAGAGCTTTACCTTGTTCTTTGCCACTTCTTGGCTGATCTTTTCTGTCAATTTGTATTGATATTTTTGTTTGGTTGGTTCTTCAATTTTTTTTCTGCATCCACATTCTGAGATGTGATGGCCTCGGTTAGAACAAAAATTTGATCAAGGTTGGGGGAATCTTGATCAAAATCTATGTCAGGCACTATTTGTGTCAATATATCCCTCGTAGTTTCTAACACTAGGGATTCTTTGTGCTCCTTCCTTAGCTTTTCTTGCATATATTTCCTTTGACATATTTCCCCATACTATTGGAGAGATTCAAAATCCAATATAGAAGGATCACACTTTGTTATTTCAATGATTTCATCGAGTGTTTCCTGCAGCTTGGTCTTCTTTGTCTTCTTCTTCTTCTTCTTGGATGCTGAGCAGGAAGCACTTGAATGTAGCACAAGAGCAAGATCATTTTCTTAGTCACATGTCCTTGATGAAGGCTTTTGTAGTGTTGTGTCTTTTTCTCAATGCTTGGTATTTGCATGTCAGTTGGGAGTGGAAATCTCCACATCAACCTTCAATTTATCTACAGCATCTCCTTCGGTATCCTTAGGAGTAGAATCACCTTTCTTCTCTTCTTCACCTTTGTCTTTGTTCTCTCCATTTGTTTCTTTTGGTTCTCCATCTACTGCATTATGTTCATCAGTTGTATCTTTCTGTTCATCATTACCCTTATCCTCGGGTATGCTTGCATTAGGATCGGGTGAGATTTCCTTTTGTGAGATTATGTTAATAGATTGTATTAATAGTGGCATTTGGCCTGGTATATTCACCTGTCTAGCATATGTATTTGTGTCCTATTCATCAGTTTGGCTTGGTAAAAGAGTGACATCTTCACCTTTTTGTACCTCATATGCAAGATCTCCACTGGTAATATCAATGATAGTATTATCGGGCCATGTTTCATCTGCAGTATCCATATTCTTGTTAGCTTTTGTGTTCATTTCTTCTTCATCTACATCCTCATCAGTTATAATGATGTGTTCAGGGCTTGGTTTATCTTTATTTTCTTCATTATGTGGCTTGTCAGTGAGTGCTATTTGTGGCTTAGGACTTATGTCCTTTTTAGGTACATCAAGTATCTTTCTCCATTCATCCTCACTTTTTTTGTCTAGCTCTATTAGATGTCCCTGTACCACTTTGTAGGCTCTTAACTTTGGTGAGAACCTGTTGGAATGTTTCTTCATCAATTGTTCAATCTCTTCCATCTTAGATTCAGGTGGCATGACTGAAACTAGGGCTCTTTCCCTTATTTTTTTCTCTTCCTTTAGAGCATATGTCCTCCTGGATAAGAGTCTCTCTAGAGGTTCTTTAGGGATTTTTTCTTCAAACTATATTGGAACATTTTTGAATATGCTCATCATTGTGATAATTGCCTCCTCTATCTTATTTTGATCCTTGGGATCCAATTTTAGCCATTTCCTAATCTTAGGGTCTATGATTGAACCTGACTTGATGGTAGCTCCACATACCTCATCAATTGTAGAAGGAAGTGTGTTATTGAAAGATTGTTCATCTCTTTTGGTGTGCTATATTTCTTCCTTAGTTTTGTTTAGCCTTCTTCTTTTTGTCAAGGCCTTTTTCCTAGTTTGAGGCTTTTTTTTATAGGTCCTTACATGACCTTTCTTGACAGGTGGTCAGTCTTTGTGAGAAGTTTGACTCCATGTCCTTTGTGCAGAAGTTGTTCTAGGATTCTTCGAGGGTGGTGCATCAGACTCTATGGATTTTGAGTCACTCACCTTCTCAGCTTCATCGACGGGTGAATGACCCTTGATTTATTCAGTCTGTTCTATTTCCTCTTCATTTACCGACAACTTTTTCTTCAAAGTCTTAACCATTTTCTCTTTCTTTCTATAAATTTTATTCACAACTAAGTCAGTTTTTATCCTTTCCTTGGCTTCCTCATAAGTTCCAAACTTAGGTTGTGACTTGTCCAATGGTTCATTCAACAATGCCTCAATATCATTTATTGCTTGATCTATGTTGATTCCATAGTCAAGTGGAGCTAACCATACTACCCTTGGTATAGCTAGTTTGATAAAGGTGTTATCAGTGTCCACCATAAAGAAATTGTTAGTCTTTTACTTTTATACATGTTGCTCTGGTATCCTCATCCTCTTCTGCATTGTGTCTTTGAATCCTGTAAAATATTCATCCATGACTGATTCAAAATTATATCCTAGTGATTTCATGAACTCACTAATCTATGTGGTCACTGGTTGGGTAGTGTCCCATTTGACATTACCAATAGATTGGAAGGATTCTTGAAAATAGAGAAATGTGCACATAATGAGTGAACTAAACTTACATGAGTTAGACTTTGTAGTCATGATTGTCCTCATGTTCTCATCTAATTGCCTTAGTAGAAGTTCTAATAGATCTAACTGCAGTCCCTTCTTAACAATTTTGTGTGTTGTATCCACTGCTCTGGATGCAATATTGTTCATCCTGCTAGCCTGAGATATTTTTTATCCTAAGACACATGCTCCAAATTTCACTTTCATCATTGGTGATGGTGGATACCTTTAATCCTCTTCCATTCCATACTACTCCTGTGGTGTTTTCAATATCAGCGTGAGGGGGGTACTTTAGTGCCTTTTCTTTATCATCTATAGGATAACTGGTAACAACATATATAACATCCCTGGTTATTATTTTTGGCTCATCCAACCACATCTTTTGGTCATGCACTCTGCTTAGCACTAACCAAATCCATTCAGCCTTGAATCCCTTCTAGAATAATAGGGCATTTGTGAGCCCTTTCACTTCAATGTGAATTTTTTCTTCTTTGATTGTTCCATGATCTTTACAAAGCTTTTTTTAAGCTTTCTCAACCTCAAGATCTCATGTTTCTGCAATCTTGCAGTGAATATATGCTCAGATGTCCTCAACAAGCAAAACCTTAGCTGGTATACTATAGAATGCACCAACATTGTAGGGTTGTGAAGAAACCTTGGGATAGATCCTCTAATGAGGTTCTTCACAAGTGACATTCTTGATTAGATTAACCTTTTTCTCCTTTGCATTCTTGATCTTGGAGGTTTGTGAAGTAGTTGCCATCGTTTCAGAAATTAGGGCTTTTCTCGTAAAAGAAAACAAAGTTCTTGGTGAATGTTGTTACTTAATTCAACCTTGGGTGACTGATAGGAATCTTTCTGAGTGTTTTGAATAGGGTTGAATTTACTCTACAATCTGGTCACTTTGTACTCTTTTTTCTCTTCTTCTTTACTCAAATTCTTTAGTTAATAATGAGTTCTTTTGTTGACTATTTATAGACTTTTTTCCCTGTCATGCCATAAATACTCATCCACTTCTCAGTGTTTGAAGAAAGAGTTTCTAGGTAGCATACACACTTCATTCTCACTAATAATGACATGCTCTAGCCAGGTGTTAACTTATTTGACTATTTACCGATGGATCTCAGTATATGGCAAAGACAACATTATCTTTTTACATGATTACCGACAGAGCTTAGTTTACACTAGTGACTTAGGTTTTTATGTGTTAACTGATGATGCTCAGTAAGTATAGACAACTTAAATTTTTATGTACAGTGATGATTTTTGGTAAGCATTGACAGATAAGATTGAATTCATAGAATCATAACAAGTAATACCATAGTGCATCTTTAATCATGCTAGTTTGGCATTTCATCAATGTATAGTGGAACTGATGCAAAATATAACTTGGTATAATGTAGTTCCTTACTTGTTTTTCTTAGGTGGGGGTGGTGATTTTAGCAGATCCATTGGATAAGGTGTCACCATTTGCATTGCTTGGTCTAGTATCTTCAGTTTTTTACCTTTCCTCCACATTTTGTTTCTCATCTTCCTGATGTCTTCAATGGTGTTTTCATTTGCAAAAGTGTTGTCTCTGTCACTTGGTCTCTTTAGTCCTTTCTTAGATGACCAACTTTATGACAGTGTAAACATGTCATTCTAGGGTTATTATAGCTCCTAGACTTTCTCATCCATTTTCTCATGCAGTTTGCAGCTATGTGTCCAAATATTCCACATGTTGTGTAGTTTGCCCATGCGTTGTAATCCCAAACATATGAGTTACCAACTCTTTTTAATTTATAAGCAGTTTCATTTTCTTTAGGCTTCCATGCTTGCCTTTTATTCTTCCTACACTCAAGAGATGTGTGCCCATGCATTTTGCAAGTAGGACAATATTTTTCCATGTAGGTTTCCTTCTTTGGTTGTTTCACCTCAATTTTACGTTCATATGATTTATGTTCTTTCTTGTTACATTTATAACAAATTCCTATGAATGAAGGTGTGGATTTGGGAATACCTTTTATTTTTCTCCTAAAGACATTTGATGTGTCGCATGGTTTTCCATAGTGACTACATGACTTCCTTCATATCATCAATAGCTAGTGTTCTTTCTTTCTTAGCTTGTCTGGAATTGTTCATGACATCAATCATTCTTACCATCTATGTATCTTGACCAATTTGTAGATATTTCACTTGTCCAGATAGATTTTTATTGATTTCATTCAGACTTATGATGCTTTCTTCAGATGTGTCTGATGCTTTGCTAGATGCAGATTGTGATGACTCAAATAGATCAGGTATCTCCTCTTCATGATAGTCTATTTCATTACAGCGAGATGCCCCAATCTTTCTTTCATCTAGAAACTATCCCATCTTGATTCTAGCTTCTTTATATTGTTCATATAAGATCTGTATCTCTAAATTTTGATTGTCAATACTCTTGTCTAGCTTGTACCTTCCCATTGTATGATATTTTCTCTTAAGTCTTTAAAATTTTCCAAATAAGAGTTCTACCTCTGATACCAATTGTTGGAAATAAGGAAATGGTGTACAGAGAGGGGAGGGGTGAATCAATACCCTCAAAATTTTTATCAATTAACCTTTATCCTTTTAGTAATCAATTGTATTACCAACCATTTGTGCTATCTTATCTTTGTGTATGTTATATCAATGCATTAACTCAATAAGCATGTAAAACATTAATAGAAACATTCATGAAATATAATGACACATGATACAACATTTGGTAACATAGAAAACCCCTGTTAGAAGGTTAAAACTATGGTGGGGATGAAACCCACGAAGCTTCACTAATTGTAGCATGGAAGGGGCTGTTAAGGCTTACAATTTTGATCACTTATGATGATCTACCCTATTAGGAGTATCATGTAGATACTGGTTAAGGTATACTTTGTTAAGATATTTAGCCACGTTGTGTAGTGTGCACTCAGTTAAGAGATTTACAGAGGATTATTAAATCCATGTTTCTTGAAAGGGTTTCTTCTTTTTTCTACACTTGTTACAATGTAGTCAAAAATATTTAGTGACCTGAGTGTATGAAATCTATAATTACTGAATACAGATCCACTAAATTCACATGTACAGTGTATCATCTAATGTGATTGAGTAATACCTTTGTTGCTCGGTAGCCTTGATTCTTGGTTCTTGATAATGTATTTCATCTTTTGTTCTTCTTCTTCTTGAAACTCTTAATATGATCCATAGGTGTACTTCTTGGCTACTATCATCCTCACATGCATATGAAATGAATGATTACACATCTATTTATACAATAGATTGACCTAATTAAGTTTCACTTATTACAAAATTAACTCTATGATAAAAGGTTTACAACTTGACCTTGATCTCCTAGTTTGCGTGTTATTAATTAGTTAGACTGATTAAAACAATTAAAATTGCATTGCTTGTCCCTCAAGAAATGGTTTTAAATCAAATCAAAATGCTAAATATAAAACATAAGTGTTTTATCTGACGTGGAAGTCAGATCCACATTTCTCAGGATATAACTGAATTTCGGTGATTGATGCTTGCATTTCTCTATTGTCTATCTATCGGTGTTCCTTCTGGGAACTATCCATTGGGTTCCCTTTCTCTTTCAGGTTCCTCTATTTTCTACAATGTCAGTTTACACTTCAACATTTTTGGGTTGAACTATGCAAATAGTGTCAGGTTTCTCTTGTGATCTATCTTTTCGAGTTTCTCTTGAACTTAACACTTTCAGTGTAGGTGTTACTAATGGTTCAAAAACTATTTTCCCTTTGCATACTAATGGAAAAATGTGTCATCAGGTCTTTGGCTAGGGGTTTTAAAATTTTGTAATAAGGTTGAAGAAATGGAAAATAATTTTTGTAAATTGAACATACAAAGTTATTACGTGAGATGAATGTATGAAACATGTTGAAATAATTAATGAAAAAATTGTTTCAGGTTGGAACTATTTAGTGTTTTAGCAATTACATGCGTCTATTCATTTAGAATGTATGGATTTATCTTTGTGATGTTTTCACAGATGTTTAATACATTAATTGTTTTTCTTCTAAGAAAAGGTATTAAAGACTCTATGTATTACACTGATCTAGGGCATAAGTAAAGATGTATTTTTTTCCATTAGTATGAAAGGAAAAATCATTTTGAACCATTGATAACACCAACACTAAAATTTAGGTACAATGCAACCTGAAAAAATAGTCCAAGGAAACCCAACGACATAGTGCAACCCAAAAATGTTACAAGGGAACCTGATAGAATAACCCAACAAAGATAACCCGACAAAGGAACTTGACAAGCAGAGTACAGTGCAACCCGATAGATTAAAGAGCAACCTGAGCACTAGTCTACCAAGAGATAGTTAGAATCCCAAGATGACTTCCATGTTAGATAAAACACTTGTGTTTAATATTTAGCTTTTTAATTAGCTTTAAATCTATTTCTTGAGGGACAAGCAATGTAATTGTAATTGTTTTAATCAGTCTAACTGATTAGACACTTGCAAACTAGGAGATAAAGGTCAAGTTGTAAACCTTCGATCATAGAGTTATCATTGTAATATTTGAAACTCATTTTAGGTCAATTTATTGTATAAATAGATATGTAATCTATCAGAACACATGTGTGTGATGATGATTATAGCAGAGGAGCATGTCTATGGATCAGACTAAGAGTTTTATGCAGAAGAACAACCAAGGATGAAATCAGTTATCAAGAACAAGAACCAAGGCTACCGAGTAGAATGGAAGTATTGATCAATCACAATAGGTGATAAATATACATGTAATATTTATTTTATATGTAATCAGAAATTGTAGATTGCACATACTCAAGTCATTGAATATTTTTTATTACATTCTAACAAGTGTAGAAAATATAAGTAATCCTTGAGAAAAGTGGATTTAACAATCCATTGTAAATCTCTTAACTAAGTGCACACTAAATAGTGTTGTTAAAGTTCTTAATAGAGTAGATCTTAACCAGTCTCTACATAATACTCCTAACAGGCTAGATCATTAGAAGTGATCAAAATTTTAAGCCTTAACCGACCCCTTCCATTCTACAGATAGTGAATCTTTGTGGGTTTCCTCGCCACTGTAGTTTTAACGTTCTAACATGGGTTTTCTATGTTACCAAATCTTGTGTCATGTGTCTATACATTTCATGAATGTTTCTATGAATGTTTACATGTTAATTAAGTTTCTGATTTGATATAACATACACAAAGATAAGATAGCATAATATGGTTGGTAATACAATTGATTACTAAAAGGATTAAGGTTAAGTGATAAAAATTTTGAGGGTACTGATTCACCCCTCCCATCTTAGTACACACCATTCCATTATTTTCAACAATTGGTATCAGAGCTAGATCTCTTATTTGGAAAAATTTTAATACTTAAGAGAAAAGATCATACAATGGAAAGGTACAAGCTAGACAAGAGTATTGAGAATCAGAAGTTAGAGATATAGATCTTCTATAAACAATATATAGAAGCTAGATTCAAGATGAGATAGCTACTGGATGAAAGAAAGATTATGGCATATCCCTGTAATGAAACAGACTATCACAAGGAAGAGATACCTGATTTATTTGAGTCTTCAGGATCTACATCAAGCAATACATCATATACATCTGAAGGAAGCATTACAAGCCTAAATGAAATCAATCAACATCTAACTAGATAAATGAAATCACTAAAAATCATTCAAGAGACACAAATGGTAAGAATGATTGAGGTTATGAATAATTCTAGACAAACTAAGAAAGAGAGAACACTAGATATTGATGATAGGAGGAAGATTACTGAAAAACTACAAGAAAAAGAGTCAGAAATACAAAGACTTACAGAACATCATCATGAGATCACCAATCAGATTATTATTATTAGTTGGGAGGCAAACCAAATGAACATAGAACTGAATGGAAAGTTGGAAGCTATTGGTGAACTAAGATAAGAAAATGAAAGACTAAAGCACGAAGTAAGAATTCAGCAACAACACAATGACATGATCAAAAGAGTTGAAGAAAGCACCAAGATGATGGATGATTTTCTGGATGGACAAACAAGATTTAACACCAATATCATATTAGGCTATACCAAGAATGGACAATCACCATACCAAGCTGATTGAAAGAATGTCTACACAAATCCAAGACCAAGAAAGAAGTCATGCAATCACTATGGAAAACCAGGCCACACATCAAATCTTGGCAGTAGAAAAATAAAAGGTATTCCTAAATCCACACCTTCATTCATAGGAAATTGGTATAAATGCAACAAGAAAGGACATAAATCATATGAATGTAAATTTGAGGTTAAAAAACCAAAGAAGGAAACCTACATGGACAAATACTGTCCTACTTGCAAAATGCATGGGCACACATCTTTTGAATACATGAAGAAGAAAAAGAAGGCATGGAAGCCTAAAGATCAAGAAAATACTTATCAACCAAAAAGAGTTGGTAAATAACATGTTTGGGATTACAAAACATGGGAAAAATTCATAGCATGTGGATGATTTGGACACATAGTTGCAAACTGCATAAGAAAATGGATGAGAAAGTCTAGGAGATGGACTAACCATGGAATGGCATGTTTACAGTGTCATAAAGTTGGTCATCTAAGAAAGGACTACAAAGACTGCGTGATAGAGACCACCACTTTTCCCAATGAAAATACCATTGAAGACATCAGGAAGATGAGAAACAAAATGTGGAGGAAAGCTACTAACATTGATGATGTTGAACCAAGCAATGCAAATGGTGACACCTTATCCAATGGATCTGCTAACATCACCACCCCCACCTAAGATGAACAAGTAAGTATGGAACTGCACAATACTAAGTTATACTTTACATCAGTTCCACTATATATAGTTAAAAATGCCAAACTAGCATGATTAAAGAAGCACTATGGTATTACTTGTTATGATTTTGTGAACTCAATCTTTTCTGTCAAATACATACCAAAAAGCATCGGTTAACATAAAAAATCTAAGCTGTCAAAGCACACTGAGAATCATCGGTATACATATGTAAACCAAGTTAATCGAGGTAACCTGAGACTCATTGGTAATCATGTAAAATGAATTGAAGTCTTTTTCACTTCCCGAGCACCATCGGTAAACTTGTGAAAGGTCAAGTAAGTTATCACTTACCCTGAGCTGAAAGTTTGTGTGTAACTCGAGAAATTCCATCTTTGACACCCAACAAGTGGGTAGAGAATTTATTGCTCCACTTAGGGAATTATCTATAAATAGGGTGATGGATGAGCTCATTATTCACATAGAGATTATGAAATGGAGAAGAGAAGAATAGAGAAAAAACAAATTAAACAGATTATAGAGCACTCCAAGAAGATTCATGGCATTCAGATTCCAAACAACAACAACTACCGAAGGTTAAAGTAACAAAGATCACCAAGTGCACTATTTTATTTAATGGGAAAAACCCTAAATTCTCATAAACAATGGCAACCACTTCAAGAGTTTCAAAGATCAAGAATGATAAGGAGAGGAAGGTTAATTTTATCAAGAACTCCACTTGTGAAGAACCTAAGTATAAAATCTATCCAAAGGTTGTTTTGCAACCCGACGATGCTGGTGCATTCTCTAGAATTCCACCTAGGGTTTTATTGATTGAAGATGTTTGTTCATACATAAATTGAAAGATCACCGAGATAGGAGACATTGAATTTGATCAAGCTTAAAAGAATATTTGCACTGGAAAAACCATCAAGGAGGAACATAAACACATTAAGCCCAAAGGGCTGACTTGTGCCCTAATGTTCCCAAGGGAGTTTAAGACCAAATGGATTTGGGTAGTATTGAGTAGAGTGCACAACTAAAAGATGTGGCTAGATGAGCCAAAAATGATCACTAGAGATGTGATACATGATGTTACCAATTATACAACAATTGACAAGGCCAAGGCTCTCAAACACCCTTCTCATCCCGATATAGAGAAGATAACTGGTGTAGTTTGGGATAATAGAGGATTTAAGGTTAACACAATCATGGATCTAGAACTCAAGTTTGGTGCATGTGTACTAGGGTAAAAGATATACCATCTAGTAGGCTAAACAAAATAGCATGTGGAGCAGTTGACACTACTTTTAAGATTGTAAAGATAGGTCTACAATTGGATCTATTTGAGCTTCTACTGATGTAGTTAGATGAAAACATGGGGATAATCATGTCTACAAAGTCCAATTCATTTAAGTTCAGATCACTCTTAATGTATATATTCTTCTACTTTTAGAATGTCTTTCCATCTATAGGAAATGTCATCTAGGATACCACCTGACCAGTGACTATACAAATCAGTGAATTCATCAAGTCACTAGGTGACAACTTTGTATCAATTATGGATGAATATTTCATTGGATTTAAGGAAAGAATGTAGAAACTAAGGAGAATACCAGAAGAACTGGTAGAAAAGAATAAAAATGACATTTTCTTTATGGTGGACATTGATTACACATATATCAAACCAGATGTACTGAGGATAGCATGGTTAGCACCACTTGACTATGAGGTCAACATAGATCAAGCCACCAATGCTATTGAAACATTGATAAATGAACCAGTGGACAAGTCACAACCTAGGTTTGGAACCAATGAAGAAGCCAAGGAAAGAATCAAAATAGACTTAGTTGTGAAGAAAATTGATAGAAAGAAAGAGAAAATGGTAAAGACAGAAGAAAAAGTTGTCGGTGAATGATGAAGATTCTGAACAAAAGGATGACATCGAGGAACAGTCACCTATCGATGAAGAAGAAAAATTGAGCGACTCTGAATCTATAGAGTTTGATGCACCATCACCAGTAGGAAAGAAACCAAGGACCACTGCTGCATTGAGGACTAGAAGTTAGACAAAAAAAGTTGCAACTACATCACTGGTACAGAAAGAACAGGTAAGAACTTATAAAAGGAAGCCTCAAACAGGTCAAACATCAAAACCTAAGAGGAGAAAGAGATTCATCATAACTAAGGAAAGCATAGAGGACACTGAATAGGATGAAAAAATTGTTAATAATAATTTCCCTACCACAATTAATGAGGTATGTGCAGCTACCATCAAGTCAGGTTCAATAACAAATCCTAAGATTAGGAAATGGCTAACATTTGATCCTAAGGATCAGAATAAGTTAGAAGAGGAAATCATTACAACAATGTGCATATTCAACTATGTACCAATACAGTTTGGAGATAAAATGCCTAAAGAACTACTAGACAGAATTTTGGCAAGGTGGACATATGCACTAAGGGAAGAGAAAAAAATAAGGGAAAGAGCCCTAGTTTTAGTTATGCAACCTAAATCTAAGATGGAAGATATTGAAGAAATGATGAAGCAACATTCCAAAAGGTTCTCACCAAAATTAAGAGCCTACAAAGTGCTACAGGGACATCTAATTGAGCTTGAAAAAAAAAGTGAGGATGAATTGAGAAAGATACTTGAGGTACCTAAAAAGGACACAATCCCCAAGCCACAATTAGCTCTTACCGATAGCAACACAATGAAGAAGATCAAGCTAAAATGAGCCCTGAACATATTCTTATAACTGATGGTGAGGATGTAAATGAAGAAGCATTAAACACAACAACTAACAAGGATATGGACATTGCAGATGAAACATGGCCCGATAATATTATCATTGACATTACTGGAGAAGACCCTGCAGATGAAGTAAAGAAAGATGAAGATGTCACTGTTTCACCAGACCAAACCAAGGAACAAGACACTACAACAAACATTTCTCAAGTAGATACACCAGGGAAAATATGACTATTGATACAAGCTATCAATATTATCTCATAGAAGGAGAAATAATCCAACAAGGATGCAAGCATACCCAAGGATAAGGGTGAACAAGAACCGAAAGACACATACGATGAGTAGATTAAAGATGGAGAGAAAAGGGAAACTGGAGGAGAACAAAAATACAAAGGTGAAGAAGAAAATAAAGTTTATACCAGTCCTAAGGATACTGAATGAAATGCTATAGATAAGGCTAAGGATGATGTGGAGACATCCACTCTCAACCGATAGGCAGAGACCGGGCAGTAGGATACAGGTTCACACACACCAAAGCCTTCACCAAGCACTTCAGACCAATCCAAGGAAATTTCTATGGCATGACATATAGGTCCCTCCACAACACTTTCCAATAAAAATAGGAACAAGAATCCAGTTACACTGGAAGAGATTATTGAGATACCAACCTGTGATCCAAGGACATTGGATCCAAAAGCACTAACAAACTATGCAGAACTTTGTAGAAGAAAATATATCTAGAATAAGCTGAAGAAGGAAACAAAGGACACTTAGGTACTTGAGACAACAAGGGATATTCTTCAAAAAATAGTACCTAATACAAAAATTGATCAGAATACTTCAATCATTGATCAACTAGCCATTCTTACTGACATAATCCGATCACAGAATGTGGATGTAGAAAAGCCAATTGAAGAGTCAGAAAAGCAAAAGTACCAGTATAAAACTATAGAGAAAATCAGCTAAGAAGTGGTAGAAAACAAGGTGAAGCTGTCTAAATAAGTAAGTGAGCTAGAACCTGTCATATCAGAAGCAATAGCCTTAGTTCAAAATTTAAGCACATTAGAGAAATTCACTAAGGAGAATAGTGAAAAGATTGTAAAACTATATGGAGATCTAAATTCTAGTGCTCAAAGTCTCTCAATAATAGACAATGCAATAAAATTACATTATGCAAAGGTAATTGAAGCTAAGAAGTTGAGAATTCAAATCCAAGAGGAAAAATCAAAGTTTAGGGATGAGGTAACCGAGCTACAGGCTCTACTTTTATCGAATCTGATACTACTGCAAAAACACATGACAATAGAAAGGCAATTTATAGCCACCCCAAAGATGTCTGTCACCGAAAACATCTATGATATGCATGCAACGATCGCATTGGAGCACATGGTTCTAGATCACTTTCAAGAGAAATGGGAGAATATTATGGAGGACATGAACTACTCCCACTCCCACATTTTTAACAAGTTGTAAGTGATTACACCATTGCCCTTACTATAAAAAGGTGGTAAAATGATATGATACAAGGGGATACAAAAGGGAAAATGATACAAGAGGATACAAAGGGGAAAATGATATCTATAAAGGAGATGATAAGTGTGTATATATACTATACCGACATATACATAGGGGGAGTAATAAATGACAAGGTGAACACACAATGTACATTACTAAATATTTTAGTATTTTTCACATATCAATTTTTGATACTAATGTCAAAGGAGGAGATTGAAGACATATTTTTTGCCATTAGTATGAAAGGAAAAATAATTTTGAACCATCGGTAACACCAACACTGAAACTCAAGTACAGTGCAACCCGACAAAAAAGTTCAAGGGAATCCAACGTCACAATGCAACCATAAATTGTTACAAGGGAACCCGACATAATAACTTGATAGAGAAAACTCGATAGAGGAACCCGACAAGAAGAGTACAGTGCAACCTAATAGACTAAAGAGTAACCTGAGCTCTAATCTACCGAGAGACAGTTAGAATCCTGAGAAATGTGGATTTGACTTCCACGTCAGATAAAACACTTGTGTTTTATATTTAGCTTGTTAATTAGCTTTAAATCCATTTCTTGAGGGACAAGGAATGTAATTTTAATTGTTTTAATCAGTCTAACTAATTAGAAATATGAAAACTAGGAGATCAAGGTCAAGTTGTAAACCTTAAATCATAGAGTTATCATTGTAATTTACATGAAATTCATTTTAGGCCAATTCATTGTATAAATAGATATGTAATCTATCAGAACACATGTGTGTGATGATGATTGTAGAGGAGGAGCACATCTATGGATCAAACTAAGACTTTTATGCAGAAGAACAACCAAGGATGAAATCAGATATCAAGAACAAGAACCAAGGCTACCGAGAAGAACATGGGTATTGATCAATCACAATAGGTGATAAATATACATGTAATATCTATTGGATCTTTAATCAGCAATTATAGATTGCACATACTCAAGTCACTGAATATTTTTGTCTACATTCTAACAAGTGTATAAAATAGAAGAAATCCTTGAGAAAGGTGGATTTAACATTCCTTTGTAAATATATTAATGGTGTGCACACTAAAGAGTGTTGCTAAAGCTCTTGACAAAGTAGACCTTAACCAGTCTCTACATAATACTCCTAGTAGGGTAGATCATCAGAAGTGTTCAAAATTTTAAGCCTTAAGTGACCCCTTCAATTCTACATATAGTGAAGTTTTGTGGGTTTCATCCCCACCGCATCTTTCAACTTCTAACAGGGGTTTTATACGTTACCAAATCTTGTGTCATGTGTCTATACATTTCATTAATGTTTCTATGAATGTTTACATGTTAATTAAGTTTCTGATTTGATATAACATACACAAAGATAAGATAGCATAATATGGTTGGTAATATAATTGATTACTAAAATGATTAAGGTTAAGTGATAAAATATTTGAGGGTAGTGATTCACCCCTCCCCTCTCAGTACACACCATTCCATTATTTCCAACAATAAGATAGTTATCTAATAAATTATGATCTAAAATGATAATAAAAAAATACTTATGTAATGCATAGGTGTTTTGAATCTTTCTGTATTTCATGTTATTTAATCAAATGTTTGATTATGTCCCCATAGAATAGGCATTGGTACAATAGTTTATTTTTTCAACAACCAAACTGAAATCTCAACAAAAATCACCTTATTTGTGTTGTAGAGTAGGTTTAGAGCAATATTTTTATTCTTATAAGAAAGTATATGATGTAAGATAATAATTGAGCCAACTCTAGGTTAAATCATATGTATTCT
>MU226461.1:4498892-4518352 GCA_018584345.1 Thuja plicata
GTAACTAATGAAGATTTAGGAGAAGATGAAATTGGATTTGTTTCCCTTAGGGACATGGAAAGGTTGCTTGAGGAAATGGACATTGCAGATGAAAAAGAAGAACAAGAGTTAGCCCTAATTTCCAAAGCAGACATCGGGACTGATTGGATCATTGACAGTGGATGCTCTTAACATATGACAGGTGACAAAGATATATTTGTTCATCTAGAAAAATACAAAGTTGGTATGGTTAGATTTGGAGATAACACTCCTAAACCTATCATAGGCAAAGGTTCTATCACTTTGGATGGAAAGAACAAGACAGATGATGTTCTATATGTGGATGGATTACATCATAACTTGCTAAGTGTGGGACAACTACTTGACAAAGGCTATCATTTGGAGCTCAAGGATAAAAAATGCATCATTAACAACCAGGATGGAGACATGATTGCATCAGGTTGCAAAAAAAATGGTAATGTTTTTAAGCTCAATTCTAATGTAAGTTGTTTTTTTGCAAAGGTGGATGACAGTTGGTTATGGCACAAGAGAGTTTGTCATATCAAATTTTATAATATAGTAAAGATTAGAAATGTTAAGGGAGTTAGAGACCTTCCTAGTATTGCAAGACCAGTTGAAACAATAGGCAGGGAATGTGTTATGGGAAAGCATGTGAGGAGTTCCTTCAGAAGCAAATAGAACTCAACTAAGAACAAATTGGACCTAGTGCATACAGGTCTGTGTGGTCCTAACCAAACAAGATCATACTACGAAGAAAGGTATTTTATTTTGTTTGTTGATGATTTTTCTAGGATGATGTGGGTTGTGTTCTTAAGGGAGAAATCTAAAGCCTTTGAAAATTTTAAAATATTCAAAGCTAAGGTTGAGAATGAATCTAGATTAAAACTAAAATGTATGAGATCAGATAGAAGAGGAGAGTTCACCACTGATCATTTTTATGACTATTGTGAAGAACATGCAATAAAAAGACAGTTGAGTGCACCTAGAAACCCTCAGCAGAATGGGATAGCATAAAGGAGCAACAAAATAATAATTGATATAGCATGCACTATGATGATTGAAGGAAAAGTGGTGCACACATATTGGAGAGATGCAGTGAACACTATAGTCTATACTATCAACATAACTCAATTGAGGCCAGGCGCAGAAATGACACCTTATGAACTTTGGTTTGGAAGTGTACCTATAGTAAAATATTTTAGAATCTTCGGTAGCAAGTGCTACATCAAGAGAGATGATGGTGTTGATAAGTTTGATGCTAGAAGTGATGAAGGTATTTTCCTTGGTTGCTCTACAAAAATAAAAGCATATAGATCTTTCAATTTGAGATTGAAAAAGCTAATTGAAAGTACTCATGTGAAAATTGATGAGAATTTTATGGTTCAAGAAAGATACTATGAATATGCACCTATGAGAGAGAGAGAATTTTACTAATGAAATAACCACCACCCCTAATAGGGTTATTTGTAAAAGAATCCTAACAGGGTCCGATCCTTGACCAGGTCACTATACTTATTGCATTGTAATGTACAACTCCTAACAGGGTAGAAATATCTTTAAACAAGGATTACTACAAACAATTATAGTTCATTGTGGGCGCTAATTCCCACTGGGTTTTTTACCATTTGGTTTCCCCATAATAAAATTGTGTTGTGTACTGTGTTATCTGATTAAGCATTTACTTTGTTGCATTCTAAAGTTAAGGAAGTAAAAGAATTAAAGTTATTGATAACTAATTCACCCCCCCTCTCTGTTATCCTTTGGGACTATTCTAACAATTGGTATCAGAGCCAAGTGCCTTGGCAAAGAATCCTAACAGCTTAAGGTAGATCATATGTCTTACTTCAGAAATGAAAGCCCTAAGTTCGATGAAGAAAATTATCTGGATTGTAAAAACAAAATGATAACACATCTATAGTGTATTGGCTTTGAGATATTTGAAATTGCCACACAAGAAGCTATAATTCCATGTCTGAAAGACCTTGCAAAGGATGATGCTACTAATAGACAAAAATAAACATTTACCAATAATGCAATTACCAAAGAAGCCCTAATCAGTGCCTTATCTGATAGTGAATTTTCTGAGATCAAGAAAATTGACAGAGCTTATACCATATGGAAGTATTTAGAAGGTATGTTTGAAGGAGATATTCAAGCAAAGAATGCACATAGAAAGACATGGAAAAAGAAATACAACAGCCTTGAGATGTTACCCAAAGAGAACATTAGAGCCTATAATCAAAGAATAAATGAAGCAGTCTCTGGAATCAGAAACAATCGTTGAGAAATATAAGAAGAAGATATAATGGACAAGTTGCTAGCCACTTTAACATCAGACTATGAAAAAAAGATCAGTATTCTAGAAGAAACCATGCAATTCTCACAAGAATTCAAGAGAGAGACTCTAATCAGAAAAATCTTTGCATTTGAGATATCAAGATTGAAGACTGAACCTAAAAGTGAAACAACTTTCAAAGCCTCAGTCCATGGTAAGAAATCCTTACACAACTCCAGTCATAATGAGAAAGAAGAAGTTGGTGAAGAACTTGAAGAAATCATTGCTATGATTGCTAGAAGATAAAATAAAGGAAAAGGAAAATATGAAGGACAACTTCCATTTAAATGCTTTTCATGTAACAAGATTGGTCACTTTGCATCTAAGTGTCCCACACGAGTCAAGAAGTTCAGATCTGATTACAAACCCAAATATAAGAAGGAATGTTATCATGTTGAAGAAGGTGTAACTGATGAATATTTAGGAGAAGATGAAATTGGATTTGTTTCCCTTAGGGACATGGAAAGGTTTCTTGAGGAAATGGACATTCTAGATGAAAAAGAAGAACAAGAGTTATCCCTAATTTCCAAAGTAGATATCAGGACTGATTGGATCATTGACAGTGGATGCTCTCATCATATGACAGGTGACAAAGATAGATTTGTTCATCTAGACAAATACAAAGGTGGTATGGTTAGATTTGGAGATAACACTCCTAAACCTATCATAGGCAGAGGTTCTATCACTTTGGATGGAAAGAACAAGGTAGCTGATGTTATATATGTAGATGGATTACATCATAACTTGCTAAGTGTTGGACAACTACTTGACAAAGGCTATCATTTGGAGTTCAAGGACAACAAATGCATCATTAACAACAAGGATGGAGACATGATTTCATCAGGCTGAAAAACAAAAGGTAATGTTTTTTAGCTCAATTCTGATGTAATTTGTTTTGTCGCAAAGGTGCATGATAGTTGGTTATGGCACAAGAGACTTTGTCATATCAATTTTTATAATATAGTAAAGATCAGCAATGTTAAGGTAGTTAGAGACCTTCCTAGTATTGCAAGACCAGTTGAAACAATAGGAAGGGAATGTGTTATGGGAAAGCATGTGAGGAGTTCCTTCAGATGCAAGTAGAGCTCAGCTAAGAACAAATTGGACCTAGTGCATACAGATCTGTGTGGTCCTACCCAAACAAGCTTATACTATGGAGAAAGGTATTTTATTTTATTTGTTGATGATTTTTCTAGGATGATGTGGGTTGCATTCTTAAGGGAGAAATATGAAGCCTTAGAAAATTTTAAAATATCCAAAGCTAAGGTTGAGAATGAATCTGGATTAAAATTGAAATATCTAAGATCAGATAGAGGAGGAGAGTTCACCTCTGATCAGTTTTATGACTATTGTGAAGAACATGGAATAGAAAGACAGTTGAGTGCACCTAGAACCCCTCAGCAGAATGGGATAGCAGAAAGGAGGAAAAGAATAATACTTGATACAGCGTGCACTATGATGATTGAAGGAAAAGTGGCACACACATGTTGGAGAGATGCAGTGAACACAATAGTCTATACTATCAACAAAACTCAATTGAGCCCAGGCACAGATAAGACACCTTATGAACTTTGGTTTTGAAGTCTACCTACAGTAAAATATTTTAGAATCTTTAGCAGCAAGTGCTACACCAAGCGATATGATGGTGTTGGTAAGTTTGATGCTAGAAGTGATGAAGGTATTTTGCTTGGTTACTCTACAAAAAGCAAAGCATATAGATGTTTCAATTTGAGATTGAAAAAGATAATTGAAAGTACTCATGTGAAAATTGAAGAGAAGTTTATGGTTCAAGAAAGATACTATGAATATGCACCTATGAGAGAGAGAGAATTTTACTAATGAAATAACCACAAAGCCACTTATTCAAACCTAAATAATCTAGATGTATTTAAAATTTAAAATTACATTGGTACTAAATGAGGTGGGGTGTTACATATGTATTGATTTGAGACATCCATTCAGGAGATGTTATGTAATTTTATTTTGATTCATTATTGTGATCCTTGTGACATTTTTAATGGTAGATGTATTATCATGTATGCCATAGTGAATTAGTTGTATCTTATTTAATGTATCATTTCTTGCATAGATGTGATGAATTTATCTTAGATCCTTCGATGTAATATATATATATATATATATATATATATATATATATATATATATATATATATTTGTGTGTGTGTGTGTTTGTTAGTTTATCATATGATTAGTGTTCCTAGTTCACACTTTAGTTTAGTTTTTAAAATGAATGGACGATATATCACGTGATTATGTTATGGTGAAACTTAGTAGTTTAATTAATGTTGTTAAAAGAAACACTACGTATTGGAATCCTTGGGAATATGAACAGAGTTAATGCACTATAGTTAAAGTTATATTGGAGTTGCTTCTGCATTTGTGTTGTTTAATTTTTTTAAATTATTACATCAACTTAGTGTAAAGTTAAGTTTATTTCATATGGGTTCTAGGGCAGGGCGTTATATGTATTCTTATGAGAAACAAGCTACAACTCCTTCCATGGAAGCTTAATGTTTTTTTACTCTCCCAAAATCACATGTTAGGACCATCAACAGTCAATACATCAAGTCCACCTATTAGAATTGAGATCAGATTACAGAGAGGGTGGGTGAATCAGTAATCTACCAAATAAACCAAATTTATAATCACTTAAACTTTCATCACTGTTTACAAGATTAACCTTAATAGGATAAAATGAAAATCATAAACATCCAAGATCATCCAAAAATTTGACAAAAATTTATCTCATGGAAACCCAAATAGGGAAAAAACCACGGTGGGGATTAGTACCCACTAAAATGATGTACTCTTCTGAAGTACACCCTATGAGGAGCTTACAATAGCACTATTAAGTGTGATCTAGTTAAGGGATTTACCTTAGGCCTATTAGAACCTTTACTTTGTTAAGAATAGCCTTGTTAGAGGACTTAAAACAAAATCTAATGTGTCACCTTGTTAGAGGATTTACAATAAAGATCTATTAGGATATACCCTCTTAGGGGATTTCAATTGTTTTAACAGTTAAGGAACAACATAAAAAATGATTTGAAAAATAGCACTACCTCTTCTTGATCAGATCCTCTAAAGCACACAATCTCTTCTAATTATACTTAACTCTTCTTTGGCTTGATCACAACATGAACCTTACACAACACTTTCTCAACACATGATCAACACATTTTGCATTTACCTTCAACTATTATAAATAAACTATTAACTCCACCACCTTGATCAAACCCTAAAATGAAGTTACAAATCATCTTGCTCAAATCCAACTTGCCAAACAAAAAATTAAATATACAAAACATATTTCCAAGACCGTGTCGACCTACAAAATTATTTACATATAAAATTGAGCCAACAATTCAAACATATTTTTCCCATACACAAAATTCCTCTAGAATCTTCTCCAAAAGATAACATAAAACAATGTGATGCTAGATCATCACCTCTAATCATGAATACACATCACCATATCATTACTCATTCATCATTAATCACCTCCACACCAATAATGATCACCGATACAATATTTGGCATTGGTAGGACAAGAACACAACTAGTTAACCTGTTGAATAACACTCACTTTGCTCACTGATCACATATCCAACCCACTAGTCTCTCAAAGTAGTTGTGACTGCAATTGTATCATCGAACACTATTGAACACCATATCCTATGACCATGCCTCATGATACATCAAAGGTTTGACAAGACATTCAAATCATCTATCACCTATCATTAATTATTCAGGCAGTTGTATTGTTATACCCCATTTGATTACAACTCCCACATAATTGTACTTTAGTTGTAGTGGTCATACATTTGACATCCAAAAACATACCAAAGTCTCCCTCAAAGGTATAAACCACTGAAATTCATTGAAACTCATTATTCATCAAAAATATTCTTGAAAACATACTAAGAACACAAATTAAATAGTTTAGATCAATGACAATATAATATTTGATCATCCTATAATGAAATCACTATGTTATCACCAAAACACACTTACCATAACTGCATTATATATGCCAACAATCTCCCACTTTTGCATTTATGGCAACACTCTCTTCCAACATTCTCTTCATCAATAAACATCATCAACATGGAACATTAAGGAGAAAAATGTTTCCACTTCTGTCTTTCACATGTTCTACAATTACTCCCCCTTACACTAAACTTCACTCTATGTTAAACACACATACATATTCACATCTTCACCTCACATAATCTCCATATATCTTCTCCCCCTTTGAAAACAATGCCAAAGGTGCCAAATACTCCTGATATTGTCTTTGCAGTACCTGACTAACCAAAGCATATCACTGCATAGACTACTCCCCCTAAGGAGTAGCCTCACAACATCAATCTATAGATAAAAATGTTCAATGAATACACTTGGACTGATGCAACTACATCTTATTTTAATTAAGAGAAGATAGGGGAATGACCCCTAACCTACCTCATAGATACTCAATAGTATCCTTAGGAAATGGTTTACTTAAAATATCAGTAACTTTCTCCTTAGTTGGTACATACTCCGACCTTACTTCCTTTTCATGAACTTGTTCTCTAAGAAAATTAAATTTGATAGCTATATGCTTAGTCTTAGAGTGCATCACTAATTTATTTGAAATATTAATAGCAATTGTATTGTCACAATAGATAAGTGTCAGTTCAGTTACCTTTTCATGTATGCCTTCCATAATCTTCTTAACCCATACTATCTGAGTATAGTTAATTGCGGCAAAAACATACTCAACATCAGTTGTAGATTGAGATATACAATTCTACATCTTTCTTGTCCAAGATACAAGCCTCTAACTAGTAAATAATTCACCTCCACTTGTTCTCTTTTTATCATCAACATTACCTACTGAATCAACATTAGTAAATACATTCAAACAAAAATGAATTTTATGTCCATAACAAACACCATAATATTTAGTCCCCTTAAGATATCTGAAGATTCTCTTCACTGCAACCATATGATATTCCATAGGATTAGAAGAAAATCTAGTGACTAATCCAAATTCATGTGCTATATTTGGTCTACAATGTACAACATATTGTAGCTTACCGATCATGGACATGTAAAGTGTCTCATCAACTTCTTTAGAATCATCTTCCTTTGACAATTTGCAACTGGTTACCATAGGGGTACCAACTAGTTTTAAGTCCTCTAGTTCAAAAGTATTTAGTATCTCTCTTACATATTTGGACTAACTAATGTAGATACCATCTTTCAAATATTGAAATTCTATTCCAATGAATAATTTGATCTCACCAATCATAGACATCTCAATTTATTTCCTCATCTCATATGAAAATGATCTTCTCATCCATTCATTTCCACAAAAAATGATATCATTTACAAATATCTCTATAATTAACAATCTGTCATCTTTCTCATTCTTCAAATATACATTGTTGTTTTCACTTGTTTTGAAAAAACCAATTTGAATCAGATATGAGTGCAACCTCTGATACCATGATCTAGGTGCTTTTTTCAATCCATACAAACCTATCTATAATCTACACACCATGTTCTTACCTTCAGAATCAGTAAATCCTTCAGGTTGTTCAATGCATACCTCTTTTTCCAAATTACCATTAAGAAAAGCTGACTAACATGCATTTGATATACCTTGAATGCTTTGTAAGTAGCATAAGAAATCACTATTTCCACACCTTGAAGTCTGGCCACAGGTGCAAATTTTTCACCATAGTCCAAGTCTTCCTCTTGTGCATATTCTTTCACACCAATCTTTCCTTGTTCCTTACCACTACACTAGTATTATCAATCTTGTTTCTAAAAATGCACTTTGCACCAATCACATTCTTGTTCATTGGTTTGGGCACTACTATCCAACTTTTGTTCTTCTCAATCTATTGCAATTCTTATTCCATAGCTTTCCCCCAATATTCATCTCTCAATGCTTCTTTCACTATTTTGGGCTGAAATTCAGATAACAAAAATGGACCTTCTCTTGTCTTTCTTCTAGTTAACACACATGTGTTTCTGTCACCAATAATTTGATCAGGTGAGTGATTCAACTTTGCATATTTACGCAATATTGATTGGGTTCTAGGATTTCCTTCAACTGCTTGTATCTATTCCTATTCATAAACCTATCTCTCCATCAGTTCTTCTATAGTATCATGATCCACCAATTGCATATAAACAAACCCATGATAGCCTTCAGGTTCCTTCTTGCTAGATTCATAATTTTTCTCAACAAAATTCATCTATTCTTACACTATCACTTTCCACTATCTCATTTGTTCTTTTCTTCAGGCACTTTTACGATTTGGTTTTAGAAGAATATCCTAAGAATATCCCCTCATCACTTCTTGTTTCAAAATTACCAGACTTTCATCTCTTTTTAATGTAACATCTACTCCCAAAGATTTTGAAATAGTTAACACATGGTGTTCTACCGTACTACTACTCCTAGGGAGTTTTTTTTATACCTTTCTTTAGCTGAACTTTTTTCAAAGTGTAAACTGCAATGCTCACAACTTCTCTCCAATATGTCTGAGAAACACCTTTCTGAATCATTAATGTTCTAGGAAAATCAATGATAGATATGTTTCTTTTTTCACTAATACCATTTTGATGATGTTTCTAGGTGTAGACACATGTCTTTGAATTCCCTGTTCTTCACAGTAAGTAGTAAACTCATGTGAAGTAAACCCACCTCCTCTATTAGATCTAAGATATTTTAGAGTCTAACTGGTCTACTTCTCCACTCTAGCATTATGATGAGGAGCTCCTCTCCTAGAGCCTTTTGTCTCTCTCCAATACCTTCACTAGTTCTCTCTTAGGGTCTCTTTCTCTACCCTAACTAGAGGATTCTTTCCTAATCCTCTAACTCCCTAGGAACTTTCCATCAACTTCAAACTCAACTCCTTACACTCTTAATTACCTTTCTTGCAACCATGGCTTCACAAGCCTCCTATCACTCCAATGATGTTAAATTACTAAGGTTAGGCTTTCCCACTCCCCTTAGGCCCAATCAAACTCCTATGGATCCAATTTGATGAATCCTCCAACCATTTCCCAATCGAGACCCAAAATCAAGCTCTTTGGCCTTTGTAGCCTTTTTAGGCCTATTAGCCCTCCAAATCAATGAAAAGGTGTTCTTTCTCCCACAAACCCTTAACAATCCTAGAAAAAAATTGCATATTATATGTGGGTTTTTCCTCCCCTTAAAGATTTTCTAGGTCTCAAATCTCAGTAGAGTCCGTACATTGGATTTCTACCAAACCCCTAAAAATAAGGGTTTCAAAGGCATGTAGACTGGTTTGACAACTTGGTCTTATTTCTCCAATAAGATGGTCTCCTCTAAAATTATCCTTCCATAAGAAGGTGTGCACCACATGCCTCTACACTCCTCTAATCTTGATTGGATCATACCAATCACTCTCCAATCTTCATTGCCATTGTATTTTTTAGATACCCTAACCAGAATGCTCACCACTCGCCTAGGGCCTAAATGTTCCCAAGATTCCCCTGCATGCACACACTCCAAAATCCATATCTATATAGTATATACAAGGCTCTAATGGATTCCAAGTGGTCATGGAGTTTGAGCCATGAGAACTTGAAAGAAACCCATTATTTACATAACTGGACCAAAACTGGCCAGTGAACTTGTAAAACACAAATAATTTAGCAAAACCTAACCAAAAAGTACAATCTACAAAACTAATACCAAAATTTTTTTGGAAACTACATTTTAAACACTATCCAATCATTCATTCAGTCCATTCAATCCAATAAAGTCATAGATGATCCTTCCTTGTAATGAGTCTATATAAAATAAAAGCTAACTATCATATTAGGGTTGAATTCACCTTATATACTCCTATCCTACCTGTCAGGACCATTTTTTTAGGATTTGGTCACCTTAATGGCCGATTCCTAAAATCTAGGATATGTTTTCATGACAACTTTGACAACTTTTGTCAAAATTACAATTTTCACATTTTGAGTGTCCTAATTGGTTCCAAACTTTAATTGGTTCCAAACTTTACCGAGTGACCTCAAATGGGTAGAAAACAACTAAACATTATAAATCCTCCCAATTAGGGACTTTTCTCAACTCTTTGAATTTTGATTTGACTTCTAGGCTTTAGACTCCTAGAATCAACTAGACTCAAATGACACAAACCCTAATCTTTCCAAACATAAACCACACCTCAAACACACACTAGGGACTTTATATTTTAGTCCTTATTCATGGATGGTTTTCCAAACCAACCTAAAATCCAAAATAGTTAAGATATTCTAGTAGACCTTAAGGGTGCTCCTGTACCATACTCCCCCCTACAACAAGCAAGTTAAGGAAATTTTGGTGACAGGAACTCCTCACTGATTCCATGTTTCTTGAATTCACTTTCAGCTATCCAAGTGGCTTCTAAATCTGGTTGTTGCTTCCACTTCACTAGATGCTCCATGTAGATCTTATTTCTTGTTTTCTTTTTCACCCTTGAATCCAATATCTTCTCAAATTGTAGTTTTTCCTGTTCCAGAGTCTTGAACTCTCCCATGTCCTTATGTACCTATGATCTATACTATATCTCATCCATATCTGGCCCCTTATACTTGATCAAATATTTCACATTGAAGATTGGAGAGATTGACATCTCCTTGGGCAACTCTACCTTGTATGCATTAGCTCCATACTTTGCCAATATCTTACAAGGTCCAATTTGTTTCATCTCTAGCTTGCTAGGTATCCCTTTTTGTAGTCTTTCCTTATTTAGGTACACCATGAATAGTTCACCCACTTCAAACTATAATTCTCTTCTTCCCTAATCTTTCTTTGCCTTCAACCTTTGATTTTCCTCCATCAAGGTCTTTTGCACTTTCTCATGAACTTCCTTCATTGATTGTGCAAAATCATTAGCATGCCCACTAACTCCCTCAAGTCCTTTGAGCTCTCTAGGTTCCATCATACCCCTTGGATGTTCCCCTTACACAATCTCAAATGGGCTCTTCCCTGTAACTCTATTGGTACTGTCATTGTAGGCAAATTATGCCTATGGGATAACTTTATCCCAACCTTGTCCATACTCCTTGGTCAGACAACTAAGCAAGTTCCCAAGTACCCTATTGATTATTTTAGTCTTCCCATCTATTTGAGGATGATAGGTAGATCCATGAGATAAGTTTGTACCTAATCTCTTCCATAGGGTCTTCCAAAAGTGACCCATGAACTTTACATCCCTGTCTACAACAATGCTCATTGGTAGGCCATGAATCCTTACTACTTATTTGAAAAACAAGTAGGCAATATGGCTGGCATCATGTGTTGTTTTACATGGTATGAAGTGGCTCATTTTACTAAACCTGTCTACCACTACAAATACACTATCTAAACCAGTTGGAGTTCTAGGTAATCCCACTATGAAGTCCATACTTATGCACTCCCAAGGTCTACTTGGGATGGGTAATGGCTGGTAAAGTCCTACATTAGATGAATTAATTTTAGCCTTCTGACATATGCCACACTTCTTTACATACCTTCTTACTTCCTTCTTCATCTTTGGTCACCAATAGAATCTTTCTACTAATTCCAATGTCTTATTCAATCCAAAGTGTCCACTTAGGCATCCATTATGATTTTATTGTATAAGTTTTTCCCTCATAGAGCCTCTTGGAACACATAGTTGCTTGCCTTTTAATATAAACCCATTCTGCAATGTATACTCTGCAAGCTCACTATGAAAGTGATTCTCAAGATTCTGACACACCTTATATATCTCTGAGAAATCTAAATCTCCCTCATATAAGTCCTTAAAACCTTCAACCCTTGTACTTTGCAACTGAATCTCTTGGATGGTGAGTAGTATTCTACTAAGGGAATCTACAACTTTGTTTTACACTCCCTTATTATGTTTGATAGTAAAGGTGTAAGACTATAGGAATTCCATCCACTTGATGTGTCTCAAGCTAAGCTTGTCTTGAGTGTTTATGTGACTCACTGCTTGGTTTTCTGTGAAGACAACAAACTCTTTGGGAAAAAGATAATTCCTCCACTTCTTTAAGGCTTGTAAAAGAGCATATAGCTTGAAATCATAGGAAGAGTACCTAGACTTAGCCTCATTTAGTCTTTCACTGAAAAAGGCCACATGCCTACTTTCCTGACTTAAGACACCTCCCACTGCAATGCTACTTTCATCACACTCCACAATGAATGGTCTATTAAAGCTTCGTAATAGAAATATAGGCTGAGTATCCACTTCCTTCTTCAATCTCTCAAATCCATCATTAGTAGCCTTTGCCCACACAAATTTTTGTTTTCAACCCTCCTTTTATAGTCTCTAGGACTGGAGCACAAATCTCATTGAATCTCCTAATGAACTTCCTATAGAATTGGGCTAACCCATGGAAGCTCCAAACTTCAATCCCTATCTTAGGAGTAGGCCGGCCTCTACCTTCTCCTTATCCATTTTTAAGTCACCCTTGGAAACCACAAAGCCAAGGTAGACTAGCTCTTCTTCCATGAACTCACTCTTCTCAAGGTTTATGGTGAGTTTCTCTGCCTGCAACTTCTTCAACACTAACTCCAAGTGTTTCATGCGATCCTCTTTAGTTTTACTAAAAATTAGGATGTCATCTAAATAGATAACTACAAAAAATCCTATATAGTCCTTTGAGCTTCATTCATCACCCTCATAAAGGTGCTTGGTCCATTGGTAAGCCCAAAGGACATCACTAACCATTGATACAACCCGTCTGTAGTCTTAAATTTAGACTTCCACTCATCACCCTCTTTCATCCTAATTTGATACTAGTCACTCTTCAAATCATTTTTACAGAAGTACTTATCACCCCCCAATAAATCCATCAAGTCTTCTATTCTAGGAATTGGAAATCTATACCTAATAGTTATCCTATTTATAGCCCTAGAATCTATACACATTCTCCACTTACCTCCCTTCTTAGGATCCAACACCACTGGGATTACGCATGGGCTAATGATTTTCCTTATCAACCCTTGGTCCAAAAGCTCTTGGACTTTCCTGGCTATCTCCTTGTTTTGATCTGGTGTCATCTTGTATGCAGCTTCATTTGGCAAAGATGCTCCTAGTATGAAGTCAATTTGATGACTTATCTCCCTCTTTGGTGGAAGGGTGGCTGGTATACCCTCACAAATTATGTCCTTGAACTGGTCTAATAGTTCTTTTACCTCATGTGGTATTGGTGTCTTCTCATGAGTCTCTTCCTCCTTTGGCTTTAGTAAGATTGCATAGCCAACTTCTTCTTCCTTCATATCCCTTAGAAATTTTTTTCCACTCAATAACATGGCACTGGATTATGCCTTATCCATTGTATCCTCTTCTAATATGGATTGTGTTTTGTAAGTGACCCCATTTTTCTTGAAGGTGTACTTATTGTCTTTCCCATTATGGATTGCATCTCTGTCATACTGCCATGGTCTACCAAGAAATAAATGGAAAGCATCCATTGGAAAAACATCACATATTATCTTGTCATGATACTTTCCAATGGAAAATTCCACCCACAGTTGTTCATTGATTAAGATGTTCTGGCCCTTATTCAACCATGTGACTTTGTAAGGACATTCATGTGGAATTTTAGTGAGCTTTAACTTCTCTACTACCTCCTCTGATATAACATTTTCTATAGATCAAGAATCAATGATCACCTTACATACTTTTCCCATTATCTTAACTTGACCCTGAAAAGAGCCCTTCTTTGCTTGTGTCCATCCTTAGTGGGTTCTTTAATTAGTATTCTTCTAAGTTTCAAACTTTCTCCTTTCTTTGAATCCAAACTAACCTCTAAATTCTTGGTGTTGTCCTCCTCTTGGACATAGTCAATCCTTTTATCTCATTGTGAAGATGTTGGCTTATCTGGACACTTGTATGTAGGGTGCCCCAACTGTCCACAGTTGTAACATTTGATGGAAGAGAAATGAGATCCCCTTCCAAAACCTCTTGTCCTTCCTCTGCCACTATTATAAGAACCCCTTCATCTATTACTGAATCCACCTCTATTGTTTGACTCCTCTCCCTGATCTGCATATCTGGAGTCACCTTGACCCATACTCTCATTTCCTTTTCCACTTAAACCTCCTCTATGGCCACCTTTGTTGTCTCTACCCTTTCCTCTACCTCTGGAGCTAGACTCTTGTATTTTCTTTAGTTTTTCTTCCACCTTCAAAGCCATTTGTAAACAACTATGAATGGAAGTCAGGGTAAAGAGACTAAGCTCTTCTTGAATGTTTCACTTTAATCCATTAAGGTATCTTTCCACTTTAATACTTTCTGTCTCCTGAATTCTTGATCTAAGACAATGTTTTTGGAATTCTTCTGTATAGGCTGACACATCTAGGTCTTTTTCCCTAAGATTTTGCCTCTTCTTATGTAGTTGGATGTCGTAATCCTCTAGAAGATAATACTCCTTCACTCCTTCCATCATTGTTTTCTAATTTTTTATGGGCTTCTTTCCCTCTTTCTCTCTTTCTTCCTGCAAGAACTTCCACCATTTAAGTGCTTGCCCTCTTAGCCTTGACTTGGCTATTTTCACCTATTGGGATTTTGTAATCCCATCACACTCGAAGTGATTCTCCATTCCTTCAAGCCATTCCATAACCATTTCAACATCCATCTTGCCATAGAATATTGGGATGCCCTCTAGATCCTTTCCACTCAAGTAGAAGAGGATCAGGCTCTGGTTCTATTTCCTCTTCCACGAGTTTCTTTCCCTTATCTACCCCTTCATGCATTTCTTCTCTTAACTTACTAGCAGTCTCAACCACTTCTATCATCTTGATCTTCATTTCCTCCATTGCTTCTTCAAGAAGCCTATTTTTGATTTTTTTCTCTGACAAATCTTTGGCCAACTCTACATTGGTCACCATGCTGGACTCACCTATGGACTCACTCCAATCTGACATACACTAATTCAATCACCCAAGACTTTCAATGGCTCTGATACCAATTTGATTTGGAGCTACTCTCCTAGAACCTTTTGGCTCTCCAAGACCTTCATTGGGTCTCTCTTAGGTTCTCTTTCTCTACTGTAACTAGAGGATTCTTTCCTAATCCTCTAACTCCCTAGGAACTTCCCATCAACTACAAACTCAAATCCTTACACTCTTACTTAGCTTTCTTGCAACCATGGTTTCAAAATCCTCCCATCACTCCAATGATGTCAAATTCCTAAGGTTAGGCTTTCACACTCCCCTTAGGTCTAATCAAACTCCTATATATCCAATTTGATGAATCCTTCAACCATTTTCCAATCGAGACCCAAAATCAAGCTCTTTGGCCCTTGTAGCCTTTTTAGGCCTATTAGCCCTCCAAATCACTCAAAAAGTGTTCTTTCTCCCACAAAAATTAACAATCATAGAAAAAAATTGGATATTCTATGTGGGTTTTTCCTCCCCTTAAAGATTTTCTAGGTCTCAAATCTCAGTAGAGTCTGTAGAGTGGATTTCTACCAAACCCCTAAAAATAAGGGTTTCAAAGGCATGTAGACTGGTTTGAAAACTTGGTCTCCTTTATCCAATCAGATGGTCTCCTCTAAAATTCTCATTCCATAAGTAGGTCTGAACCACATGCCTCTACACTCCTCTAATCTTGATTGGCTAATACCAATCACTCTGCAATCTCGATTGCCATTGTGTTGTTCAGATACCCTAACTAGAATGCTCACCACTCACCTAGGGCCTAAATGTTCTCAAGCTTCCCCTACACACACACAATCCAAAATCCATATCTATATAGTATATACAAGGCTCTAATGGATTCCAAGTGGTCATGGAGTTTGAGCCACAGGAACTCCAAAGAAACCCAGTATTTACATAACTGGACTGAAACTAGCTAGTGAACTTGCAAAACACAAAAAATTTAACAAAACCTAACCAGAAAGTAAAATCTACCAAATTGATACCACACAAAGCTTGGAAAATAAATTTCAAACACTATCCAATCATTCATTCAGTCCATTCAATCCAATCAAGTCATGGATGATGGCTCTGTCACAAAATTACACTGCAAATTGATCCTTCCTTGTAATCAGCCCATACAAAATAAAAGTGAACGGTCAGATTAGGGTTGAATTCACCTTATATACTCCTATCCCACCTGTATGGACCATTTGGTCAGGATTTGGGCACCTTAATGGCTGATTCCTAAAATCTAGGAAATGTTGTCATGACAACTTTGACAACTTTTGTCAAAATTGCAATTTTCACATTTTGAGTGTCCTAATTGGTTCCAAACTTTACCAAGTGAACTCAAATGGCTAGAAAAAAAATATACATTATAAATCCTCCCAATTTGGGGCTTTGGTCAACTCTTTGACTTTTAAGTTGACTTCTAGGCCTTAGACTCCTAGAATCAACTACACTCAAACAACACAAACCCTAATCTTTCCAAACATAAACCACACCTGAACCACACACTAGGGAATTTATATTTTAGTACTTATTCATGGATGGTTGGACAAACCAACCTACAAGCCAAAATAGTTAAGATATTCTAGTAGACCTTAAGGGTGCTCCTGCACCACTTTATATATCTTAAACATGTGAAAAGCTTCATATTTTTCCTTTAAGAAGATAACCCACATCATTCTAGAAAAATTATCAACAAATAACATGAAGTATATATTTCCATTTAGTAACTCCTAGTTCTCATTAGTCCACATAGACCGGTATGAACCAGTTCTAAGATATTTTTAGAAGAATATTTTTTGTTGATGAAACTAGAACTAGTTAACTTCCCAAGCTGACATTGTTTGTACATTATATTGTCTGGTTTCACTAGGTTGGGAAAAAATCTCACTAACTTCATATTACTAACTTTGATCAAGTTATCAAAATTTACATTACAAAACCTCTTATGCCACAACAAACATATCTTCAACCTTAACAATCAAAACACTCTTAATAGTAGAATTCATATGGAATAAGTTACCTCTAGTTTGTTTATTGATAGAAATCAGTTCTCCTGATTTCCCAATAATTCTGCATATACCTCCATTGAACTCTAATCTATAACCTTTGTTATTTAACTAAGAAACACTTAAAAAAAATGTATCTTAAATCATCATCCTGGTAAACATCATCACAAATAGTTTTATCATTCAAAGCAATGGATCTCGTAACTTTCACTAAATAGGGAGCATCATTTCCAAACCTTATCAAGCCTCCATCACATTCCTACAACTTGATAAACTTTCTTCTATCACCAATCATGCGCTGAGTGCACCCACTATCAATAATCTAGTTACCATTATGATTCATGTTAGAAACCAAATCTTTCTCACCTTCTTCTGAAGGATCTTCCTTAACTACAAAAAATACAATTTTTTCTTCATCTCTTCCATTAGATTCCTCATTGGTCACACCTTCCTCAGCTAAGAACAAGGCTTTCTTGTTCTTAACCTTAAGTATTTTTGGCTTTTCCTTCCTGTCATTGTTAGGGAATCTCGAGGCAATATGTCCAAATTTTTTACATGCAAAGAACTGTAAAGGAAACTTACCCTTGTCATTACCTTTCCTTGTAGGAAGCCTTCAAGAAATCAAGGCTTCCAGATCCTCTTGCTATTCTTTCTTCAGATAATATAGATTCATAGTCATGATGTGGACAGAAGTCTCGTTGCTACTACAGAACTAGCTTGGCTCTGCTCTGAGATCTTTCTCCTAGATCTTTTAGGGTATTCACAACCCTAAATCGAGGTAAGTCACTATCAACTTTACGTCCCCTTCAAGACCCGATCCCCATTGACATGTTATCCATCTTCTCCTCACTGAACCTACACAAATGGATTCATTCTACTCACTCAACCAATGTTTTCAGAACATTTCTTGCATTCTCTTCCCTAGCTGGACTATTACTGAGCTCGCCTAGGGTAAGATCTCCAGACTCATTGATGTTGCTTCTCCTACAGAAAAAAAAGGAAACTATGTATAAGGGATCCTCTTGAGTTCCATCCCAACACATGATTTTCACCATGGACTCAGGAATCTTGAGTGGCCATTACTATTTATAGCCCAGAACGAGAGAAGAAATAATAACTTGCAAAACATAAATAAGTTAAACTAATCTACTTGCATGAAAAATAAACAACAAAGATTGATATTCACTAAACACACAGTCTACAACTTCTCATTACTGGAAAATAAAACCAAACAATACAAAATCTACAACTCTCTAACTTTCCTATAGCTTCTGCTCTTTTTCAATATCTACTACTCTCTAAATGAATGCTTGGGATGTTATTATTAACCATCCTCCCATTGGAAAGAACCCTAACTACCAACATATTTGTAAGCATCTCTTCAGGAACCATTACAACTACCCATACTTTCCATAAAAGACAAGATCCACTTTTCACACACCGATATGACTGAGTTTACCTCGCAACAATAATGCAAAACCAAGCACCAATCTTAATCGGTTCCAATGTTAACCAAGATTTAGTGCTAACCAAAATTCACAGTGTCAACCGAAATTCTCCTAGTGTTAACCAAAATTCAGTCTTAACCGAAATTCCCAGTGTTAACCAAAATTCTCAATGTTAACCAAAATTCTCAGTGTTAACCGAAATTCTCAATGTTAACCGACAGTGTTAACTGAAAATCGGGAAACCAACTAAGAAACCTATCTAAACATGGATTGACCTAGTCATATCCATCTTAGGGAAAACAAATGACCTTTTAAGGTCCAGGGTAATACCACAATAGTGGGTTATACTTTTCAGGAGTAAGGAATTCACCTCGAAAAGCGTGGCCCAAAAAAAATTAATCCTACTTTCGATCGGAACGCATAAAAACTTTCGATCGGAAGTGAGTTACTTCCGATCGAAAGTACCTAAAATGGCTACTTTCGATCCGATCAAAAGTAAGTAGGTTTTTTCTTGGGTGTAATTTAAAATCTACTGAAACATTCATTTTCACTATTTCGACTAGGTTGAAAGCGACAGAGTGGGGCTTCCATTTTTGTAAACGTCTGATTCAAGTTTTTGACATTTTTTTTTGTTTTTTAATATATATTTTTTGTATATATATATATATATATGTATGTATATATGTATATATATATTATTTGTATAT
>MU226461.1:4545165-4576250 GCA_018584345.1 Thuja plicata
AAGATTTATTTATCTTTACAAAATATGGATTTAATCTTTCAAACATTGTTTGTCCAATCTTAATGTCAGGATTTGAATTACAAAATGAGAGATACAATTCATGTTGTGTGTTGTCCAACCAATGTTTGTGTGCTATAAATACTCCTTAGGCCCAGTCCTCTTCTTGATAACATCTCTTGTATTTGGTGAAGGGCGAGTATGATCAGTCCAAAATGTTGTAACCAAGTTCCTAACTATTTCATTAATCCTATCTGAGCCTAAAACTCTACACATTAGTGCCCAATTACCTTCCAATGTAGTATCATCCAAATTGATTCTCCTTTTCAAATAATGTCCTAGTTTCTTCCTACTATACTTGATATGAGATGAAAGTGAAGAAATTTATCTTTTTTGGGACATGTTTTTATTTAAAATAGATGTCAGTATCACTCTTCTTGAAATAGACTTATCTGCAGATCTAGTTGTTTTCCCAATGGAATGCAAACCTTCCTTTACACTTTCAACAATATTTTTTTTGTACGTTAGATGTTTTTGTCCTTTTCAAGCTTGCATCTACACCCAACAACTTTAATGACTCTTTTAACTCATCTTTAAGAAGTGTAATTGATAATAGTTGGGTTTTTTCAAGTGTATCAAGATTCTCAAATTGTGCAATTATTTCCTTAGACTTTTTATTCAATGCCCTCTTCATAGTATTTATGGGTTGTTTAGCATAATCTCTCAATTTTTCCACATCCATTTCGATTAAATGATCTATTATTTTATGATTAATCTTGTTCTTCAACTCTTGGGCTAGATTAACATTCTCTTTTGTTGTTTGTACTTGGGCTGCAAATAAAATAAAAAATTCTCTTAATAGGTCATCTTAATGGGAAACACCCAAAATGTATGATTAACTACTAAGAGACTAAATTGAGAGAGAGAGAGAGAGAGAGAGAGAGAGATGTGTACTTGTTTGGGATTCTAAAGGTTGTACTTGTTGAGCTTTTTGACCTTGCGATGACCCTTCTCCAACTTCTAAAGGTTGGGCTTGTTCACCTTGTGATAACCCTTCTCCAACTTCATAGAGTTGTGCTTCTTGATGATTTCGTACATACAAAGATATAATTAGGTCTTCTTTATCAAATTAGGTATTGCAATATCATGCTTACATGTTTCATTAAGACAAGTCATAATCATCAACTTAAAATATGGACAAAGAGATATAAAGAGATATAGACATGTACCTTGTTTATTATGATAATATCTTTCCTGAGCTTCTTCATGTAGTCTGTGTTCAGTATCTTCTGAATAATGTCATGCACTCTTATTTATCCTTCTCTTTTTATTTCCCATCACAAGTTGCATAATTTTCTTCTTTTTCCAAATTGTGAAGTATTTTACAGCTTTCGAATTAACAAGATGAAAAAAACATATATTTATTTATATGTAATTGTTCTGAACCCAAAATGGCACCAAACAGGCCAACATAGGTTTCTATCAAAATTCATCTTTGACTTTTGATAGAAATTGAGCACTTTTGATCGAAAGTGCTTTGCTAAACGTTGGAGAAAATTCAAATCATGAAACTACTTTCAATAGAAAGTAGTTTCGATCAAAACTAAATAGTTTTGATCGAAACTAATTTTTATTGAAACCCCCAAAATTGAGGTCATCTGCAAAGGCTAACAACAATATGCAATTTTCATGGCTTCAGGTCTCAAGCGCGAGGCTCAAATGCAAGAATAGGGACAGCTCCTTTTGCATCACACAAGTACTCTAAACGAGCTTTTTAACGAATATAGATTTGACAAATTTTGAATTAATTAGGTCTATGCATTTTGACGTGCATCAGATGTAGGTTTTTTATCAAATATAAAATTCCAAGTTTGATGTTAAATGAAAAATAGTAGAAAATAGAAAAAAAAAATTTGAAAAATAACAGTGCCCTCCAGCTTCGATTCTTCTTTTTATAAAAATAAAATAAAATTGAATTTTGATAAATACACAAGTTATCAGCTACGCAGTCAAGGTATGTCAAAATTATGGTTGACTGTACTTCAAACATTCATAAAATATGCAATAATCATGATAATGTCATCAAACCAATTGCATGCCCTCCGTATGGATGTTACAAAACCAAATTTGAAAGAAGCACATTGATATCTATTTTAGAAAAAAATTTATGTTGTACAAAGTCATTGTACCTTTTTGAAAATGACGTTTTCAGAAACATAGCAGTTTTAGTGGGAGAAAAAAAAACATTAAAATCAATTCAAAAAAAAATAAAAAAATAATATTTAGAATCTAGACAGAAAATTCTAAAAGGCTCTAGTTTACTTCATCTTCTGATTTCAAACAGTTTAACAACAATATGCATCAGAATGTGAATTTTTTCCTCAAAATGTAGACTTCAATGTCCATTTAGGCAATAAAGTGTAACCCACTATTGTGGTATCACCCTGCACACAAATCCTCTTAACTGGACTAGAGTCAGTACATGCCCGAATCAAAGAACAAAGCAATAAACATAGGGGTTAATCTAGTTGTGCTCCTACACCATACTCCCCCCCAAAAAAGAAAGGTTAATCCATCCTTGGATTGAGCATGTTTGAGTCAATGCCCAACCTTTTAAACTCTGATTGTCTGATCCAAGTAGCATTAGCATCTTCATTTTCGTGTCATTTGACAAGGTGCTCCATATAGTATTTGTTCCTATCCTCTTGTAGACCATTGAGTCTAGTATCTTTTCAGCTGTCATAGATGGAGTAGGGGTTAATTTTAGATCTATTACCTCTTGTATTACCTCTTGAAGGTTCTGATCAGCATCTTGAATTGGTCCTTTGTATGCTACCAAATCTACAATGTTGAAAACTGGTGACAACCCAGTATCTTTAGGAAGCTCAACCTTGTATGGATTGTTTTGATAATTTGCAAGTATCTTATATGGACCTAGCCTCTTCTATAACTTGTGAGGAACACATTTTTTCAGCCTATGTTTGTTCAAGTGTACAATCACAAAGTCTTCAATCTGAAACTAAACATCCTTCTTTGTTGCATCCACCTTTTGCTTTACCCTTTCAATATTTTTAATCAAGTTGTTTCTCACACTTTCATGGACTTATATCATGGAATAAACAAAGTCCTCAGGATATCCACTACCATGCATTCCTTCCAACAATTCTCTAAGTTCAAAAATCCCTCTTGGGTGAAAACCATAAACTATTTCAAAGGGACTCTTACCAGATGATCTGTTCATTGTGTCATTGTATGCATATTCAGCTTGTCCAATGAGTTAGTCCCATGCTTGGCCATACTCCTTTGTGAGGCATCTCAGCAAGTTTCAAGGACTCCTATTGACCACCTCTATTTGGCCATCTGTCTATGGATGATAGGTAGATCCAAAAGACAAGTTATTGGCAAGATTTTTCCATAAGGTCTTCCAAAAATGGATCATGAATTTGGTGTCCCTGTCTGAAACAATACTAAGTGGGAGTTCATGGATCCTCACCACTCCACTGAAAAACAACTAAGCAATGTTACAAGCATCATGAATAGTCTTGCAAGGTATGAAATGAGCCATCTTGCTTAATCTGTCCACAACAACATAAATATTGTCATATCCATGCCTTTTTCTTGGCAAACCAACTACAAAATCTATGGTTATGCATTCCCATGGTCTGGTTGGGATTGAATATGTGCCCTTTTCTCTTTTACACACTACACAACTCTCAACATACTCTAAAACATCTCTATTCATTCTAGGCCAAAAATAGAACCTAGTGACTAGCTCTTGGGTCTTACTGACTCCAAAATGACCACTAAGTGCTCCATTATATTTTTCTTGAATCAAATTCTCTCTCATAGACCCTTTAGGAACACAAATCTGACCTCATTTAAACAATAAATCATTCTGCAAGGTATATTCAGAAAACTCACCATGAAAGTTGTTTTTAAAATCTTTGCATACCTTGTAGATTTGGGCAAAATATTCATCTTCAGCATATAGGTCTTTGAAGCTATCTATACCTATGCTTTGTAGCTGAACTTCTTGGACTGTGAGAAGCCTTCTACTCAATGCATGAACAACCTTATTTTGTACTCCATTTTTATGCTTGATATTGAAAGTGTAGGCTTGTATATACTCTACCCACTTCATGTGTTTGCTGCTAAGTTTGTCTTGAGAGTTAAGGAAACAAAGAGCTTGGTTATAAGTATATACTATGAACTCCTTTGGCAGCAAGTAGTTCCTCCACTTCTTGAGTGCTTGGAATAGAGCATACAACTCTAATTCATAAGAAGAGTACTTCTTCTTTGCATCATTTAGCTTCTCACTATGGAAAGCTACTGGTCTTCCTTCTTGGCTTATGACAACCCCAATGGCCATATTACTTGAATCACATTCTACTATAAAAAGCTTATCAAAGCTTGGAAGAACTAGAGTAGACAACTTTGCTATCTTCTCCTTGAGTGTTTCAAACCATTTCTCAGCTTGTGGTGTCCATTGAAACTTTGTCTTCATCCCACCTCTAATGGTATCTAATATGGGTGCACAAATCCCACTGAAATTTATAATGAACTTTATGTAATACTGAGCTAAACCATGAAAAATTCTCACCTTATTTTCAGCCTTGGGAGTAGGCCAATTTAGAATGACATCCACCTTTTTTTGTCCATTTTGAGGTTACCCTATGACAAAACAAAACTGAGATATACAAGCTCTTGCTTCATGAATTCACACTTCTCCAAATTGATCATTAGCTTCTCATCATACAATTTATTGAAAACAATTTTCAAATGCCTAATATGCTCCTCCTTAGTTTTGCTAAAAACTAAAATGTCATCTAGATAGAGAACAACAAATTTACCAATTCATTCTACCAATACCTCATTCATAAGCCTCATAAAAGTTGAGGGAGCATTAGACAAACCAAATGGCATTAAAATCCATTCATACAAACCTTCTATAGTTTTGAAGGTTGTCTTCCATTCATCTCCTTCATTTATCCTGGTTTGGTGGTAGCCACTCTTAAGGTCAATTTTGCTGAAGTAATTTTCCTCCCCTAAACAATCCATTAGGTCTTCAATTCTGGGTATTGGGAACCTATACCTAATGATTATTCCATTAATGTCTCTATAATTAGTACAAATTCTCCAAGCTCCTCCTTTCTTAGGTTCTAAAATAGTAGGGACTGCACATGGGCTTATACTCTTTCTAATGAGGCCTTGGTCTAATAACTCTATGATTTGTTTGGCTATTTCCTCATTTTGTTGAGGTGTCATATTATAGGTAGCTTTGTTGGGTAAGGAAGCTCCTAGTATGAAGTCAATGTTGTGGCTAAAAAGTCTCTTAGGAGGTAGGGAGTGGGCTGGCCATCATTCACAATGTCTCTATACTCTTCAAGTATTTCTTTTACCTCATTTGGTATCTCTGATTTCTTGACAGCAGCTTCATCTTTTGGCTTCAATACTAAAGTGAATCCAACTCCTTCTTCTTATCCTAGAGTCTTCAAGAACTCTTTCTCATCAAACATGAGCACACTTGGACTTGATGTCTTCATCTCTCCTTCTTCTTCTATCAAGGACTAAATTTTTAAAGTCACTCCATCTTTCTAGAATGAGCATGCATTCTTGGTTCCATCATGCATGGATTGTCTATAAAATTTCCATGGCCTTCCAAGTAGAAGGTGGCATGCTTTCATGGGAAGAATGTCACATATAACTCTATCTTTATACATTCCAATGGTGAACTCTACCCATGCTTGTTCTCCTACAAACACATGTTGTCCTTTGTTGAGCCATGTAACCTTGTATGGGTTTTCATGTGGAATCCTTTTCAAATTTAACTTGGTTACTTCCTCTTCACTAATCGTATTACAAGTTGAGCCTGAATCAATAATGACTCTACACACCTTCCCCATGATCTTGCACTTCACTCTAAAGAGTTCTCTCCTTTGGCTTGGTTTTTCTTTGCTTGGCTCTCTGATTAAGGTCCTCTTTATCATGAGGTTCTCACCTTCCTCTAATTCTAATGGTACCTCAGATGGCTTGCTGCTACAACTTGATTCTTCTTGGACATAGTTAACTCTCTTTCCACCTCCTTGAGAAGTAGAAACTTTTTCAAGACACCTATAGGTAGGATGCCCTAGTTGATTGTAGTGGTAGCGCTTCATGCTGGCAAAGTAGGATGCTCCTCTTCCTTAATTGTTGCTGCTCCTTCCTCTCCAACTAGTGTTAAAGCCTCTACCTATGTTTAAACCTCCTCTATTTGAGTTTCCTTCCTAATTCTTAGTGATATTATTCAAACTGATTTCCTCTTGGATATTCCATTTTAGGCCCCCAAGATACCTAGCCACTTTGATAGTCTCATCCTCTTGGACTCTTGACCTCAAGCACAACTTCTGGAATTCTTCAGTATATGTAGCCACATCCAAATCTTTTTGTTTCAAACTCTGCCTCTTCTTGTGTAATTGAATTTCATAATCCTCAGGTAGGTATTGCTCCTTTACCTTGTTTAACATGGCCTTACAATTTGAAATTGGATGCTTACCCATCTTCTCCCTCTCTTCTTGGAGGTATTTCCACCATGCTAATGTTGAACCTGTTAACCTTGACTTTGCAAATTTTACCTTTTGTGGTTTTGTTATGCCCTCACATTCAAAATGATTCCCAATACCTTCTATCCATTCCACAACTATTTCACAGTCCATTTTTCCATTAAAGAATGGAATTGCTTCAAGACATTTGCCTCCTAGGGCTTTGAGAGCTTTTAGAAATGGATCCTCATTCATTAGAGGGTCTGGTTCAGGTATTATGTCTTCTTCATCAACTTTTTGTCTCCCTTTGATGTTGTTGACTTCATCTCCATCTCTGATTTGAATTGCATCTACAACTTCTTGAAGTTTTACCTTCATCTCATCCAGGGCTTCTTCAAGGAATCTACTCCTTTCCCTTTGGTCTTCTATTACCCTCTTCTGCTCATCTATTTCCTTTGCAAGCTCTGTATTGGTGACCATCTTGTTTCCACCTATTGATATTGCTGGCCGAAACATCTACCACAAGCCCAATCAATTTAGGCTCTGATACCAATTTGATGTGGACATAAGTCTTGTTGCTACTATAGAACTAGCTTGGCTCTACTCTGAGATATTTCTCCTAGATCTCTTACAGTATTCACAACCATAAACTGAGGTAAGTCACTATCTAATTTACCTCCCCTTCAAGACCCTGTCTCCATCGACATGTTATCCATCTTCTTCTCACTGAACCTACACAAATAGATTCATTCTACTCACCCAACCAATGTTTTTAGAACATTGCTTTCATTCTCTTCCCTAGCCGGACTATTACCGAGCTCGCCTAGGGTAAGATCTCTAGACTCATCCCTATTTCTTCTCCTATATAAAATAAAAAGGAAACTATGTACAAGGGCTCCTCTCGAGTTCCATCCCAATACATGATTTTCACCATGGACTCAAGAATCTCGAGGGGCCATTACTGTTTACAGCCTAGAATTGGTGAAGAACTAATAACTTGCAAAACAAAAATAAATTAAAATAATCTACTTGCATGAAAAATAAACAACAAAGCTTGATATTCACTAAACACACAGTCTACAAATTCTCATTACTGGAAAATAGAACCAAACAATAAAAAATCTGCAGCTCTCTAGCTTTCCTATAGATTCTCCTCTTTTTCAATCTCTACTACTCTCTAAATGAATGCTTGGGATGTTATTATTAACCACCCTCCCATTGGAAACAACCCTAACTACCCACATATTTGTAAGCATCTCTTTAGGAATCATTACAACTGCCCATACTGTCCATATAAGACAAGACCCACTTTTCACGGGCCGTTACGACTAACTTTACTAAGCAACAGTAATGTAAAACGAAGCACCAGTCTTAATCGGTTCCAGTGTTAACCAAAATTCATAGTTTTAACCAAAATTCTCCTAGTATTAACCAAAATTCATAGTGCTAACTGAAATTCTCAGTGTTAACCAAAATTCTCAGTGTTAACCAAAATTCACAGTGTTAACCAAAATTCTCAGTGTTAACTGGCAGTGTTAACCAAAAAATAGGAAACCAACTAAGCAACCTATCTTGACATGGATTGACCTATTCATATCCATCTTATGGGAAAAAATGACCTTCTAAGGTCCACACAAATCCTCCTGACTGGGCTAGAGTCAATACATGCCCGAATCAAAGAACAAAGCAAGAAACATAGGGGTTAGTCTAGTTGTTCTCCTACACCAAGTCATTAGAGTGACATACTAAAGAACTGTTAGACATCTCCTTTCCTTTCCAAGATGGTACAAGATTCAATGATGAATTGAAAATAGCTTCAACTTTAGGGATACTATTATCACAGTTACTTAACTCAAATGCAGTTAATCTGCCTATTAATGCATCCAGGCTAACAGTAAAATTCCTAAAGATCTAAGTTCTTGAATAGATGAAACCCTAAAAGTATACTGAGGTAATAAAGTTCTTAACTTTTTTCTTACCACATCCTCCTTAGGAAGATTACCACCATCACCCTGGATAGAAAAAAAAAATTTAATTCTTTGACTTTATAGCTCAATGTTCTCATTGTCTTTCATTCTCATCTCATCATATTTTCCTCTTAAACTGTCAAACTTTTCCTTCTACACATGTGATCTCCACCATAGATAGTTTTCAAATTCTCCCACATTTCATAATAAGTATATTATTGTTTAATATCAACATACTTTTCATCTTAAAGAGTACTTCCAATATATTCCATAGTAGAAGTATGTTCATTCTTAACCTTCAATTGGTTGGGAGTTAGGGTTCCTAGGGGAAAATTATACATATTCTCCACATGATCCCAATACTGATGACCTAGGCCCTTAAGATAGAGATTCATCCTATCGCATTATATTTAGTAGTTCTCTCTTGTGAATTTAGGACCCTCATTTTGCATCATCTTGGATATTTACATCAAGTTGTTAAGATTCACCACAACAAAGGACCAAATATTTGATACCAATTATTATACCTGAGATCAAATTACTGAGAGAGGGGGTGAGTTGGTAATCTACCAAATAAACTAACTATACAATCACTTAAAATTTAATTACCATTCACAAGATTAAACTTAATATCAATAAATAAAAATCATAAACATCCAAGTTCATCCACAAATTTGACACAAAGATTTATCTTGTGGAAACCAAAATAGGGAAAAAAACATGGCATGGATTAGTACCCACTAAAATTATTTACTCTTTTGAAGTACACCCTTAGAGAAGCTTAACCCTTTTAGGAGTTTACAATAACACTGTTAGGTTCTACTCAGTTAAGAGATTTACCTTAGGCCTATTAGAAAATTTAACCTATTAAGAGTAGCCTTGTTAGAGGGCTTAAAACACAAGATAATGTCTCACCTTGTTAGATTATTTGTAATAAATATTTGTTAGGATCTTCCCTGTTATGGGATTTCAACTACTGTAAATATTAGGGAACAACAACAACAATGATCTACAAAATAGAACTACCTCTTCTTGATCAGATCATGTTAAGCAAACAATATCTTCTAAGTATACTTAACTCTTCTTGATCGGATCCTCTTAAGCATACAATATCTTCTAAGTATACTTAACTCTTCTTTGGCTTGATCACAACATACACTTTACACTACACTTTCTCAACACACGATCAATACATATTGCATTCAAATTCAGCCATTATATACTGAACTATTAAGTCTACCACCTTGATCAAACCCTAAAATGAAGTTACAAAGCATCCTTCTCAAATCCAATTTTCTAAACAACAAAATAAAATATGCAAAACATATTTCTAAGACGACTTTGACCTACATAACGATTTAGATATGAAATTGAGAAATAGAGTCAAACACATTTTGACCACACACAAACTTCCTCTAGAATCTTCTCCATAAGATAAAATCAAACAATGTGATGCCAGATCATCACCTCCAATCATTAATAAATGTCACCATATTGTGACTCATTCATCATTAATCGCTGCCACTGCATCGATACTGATCACTGATAAAAGATCTGTCATTGGTAGCACAAGAACATAAACACTTAACCTTTTGAATAAATATGTCTCTTCTCACCAATCACTTATCCTTCCCATGGGTCGCTCAAATTAGTTGTGATTATAACTGCAGCATCTAAACACTACTGACCATTGTATCCTATGACACCACGACAAGATACATCAAATATTTAACAAGACATTCAAATCATCTATCACCAATCATTAATTGTTCTAGCAATTGTGCTGTTATACACCATTCAATTACAACTCTCAAAAAAATGTACTTCACCAGTAGTAGTCATGTATTTGATATCTAGAGACATACCTAAGTCTTCCCTAAAATTAGCAACCACTAAAAGTCACTGAAACTCATTATTCATCACAAATATGCTTGACAACATACTAAGAACACAAAGTCAATAGTTGACATCAATGAAAATATAATATATTATCATCTTGTAATCAACTCATGTTTTCATTACCAAAACACACTTACCATTAGTGCATCATATATGCCAAAACCACCCTTCAAGAGTGAAATGGAAATAGGTATACAAAGTGGACAGGATGAAATTTCTTGCATAGGGAGTGGAGAAGTTACAACAACATTCTCTTGTGATAAAGATGGCCTCTTAAAGCTCCAAATAAAAAAATTTCAGGAAGGGGCTGCCTGGATTTCTAAATCTTGCTTTCTAGCCAATAAAAGCCTAATCTTTTTCTCATTTCCAGCCACTTTCCTTGCAATTTCATCCTCAAGCTGTCATGATTTGGTCCATCTCTTCCTCATGTTGTGTTTGTTATGTTTCCAACTGTTTTTGTCCCTAGGTCTACATTTTTTGTTTCACCTTTGCAATATCATCAAAGTATTGTCTTTTGGATATTAACACAGATAAAATAAATACCCGAAGAGCCATATCTTGTAGCTACATATCAACCCCCTTTTGGCTTTTGATTTTATACAATTGCACAACCCAATCCCGCAAAAGAGTTCTTAACGCACTGTATCTGATGCCTTCAAAATATAAGGGAATGTCTAGAGCCAGATTGAAAACCATGTATAGGATACCAAACCTACAAAAAATCTCCACAATATGATCTTGAAGCCCATTAATATCTATGTTATCTAAAAATTTATTTGGGATGAGAGGGTGACAAGAAGGTAGAACATATTGGTCATTTGATTCTATAGAGGGATCTGAACCAAATCCAAGCTAAGGTTCACTCTAATCTTGATAAATGGAGAGTGTAGGGGATAAAATATAATGATATGGGGGATGATAGGATGTGTCTCCATGAAAATGCTCCATGTTAAAGCATTCAAATATATTGTAAATTTATAGGAAACTTGGAAATCACAAAAGATGAAAAATGATCTTGTACATACCAGCACTAGGGTGGTTTGAACCAATGGATTTTGCACTTAGAGGCACTGTGGTGTTTGATGAAATGCCTCAAAAAATTTATGACACTAAGAAAACAACCCACTTATAAGTGAATAGAATTTATATTAGTCCACAAGGGGATGTTCTTGAACTTATTTGAATCTTTTTCCCACCGGGCCTGCCAAAAATTGTTGTCACAAAAGTTTGCACCCATGCTTGGGGTGGGAAGCCCAAGAAACCTTGTAAAACATGGAAAAAAACATCTAAGTGTGGAACTTGCACTTTGAGGCTAAATATCTAGATAAGGAAGGCTTCCCTATAATTATGATGCACCGAAATTACTACTTTTGAGGAAAAGGGAGAAGGATATGTTGAAAGGGAAATGTGGTGATGCACCAAATTGAAACATGGTTACTCTCCCTACCTATAGTTTCATGAAACATTAATAAAACAACCAGCATACAATAGTCCTAACTCTAACCTATCTTCCAAGGAGTCATATGAAGGTTATAGCTTGCCAAATGTTGCAAAAAAAAAGACTTTTTCAATACAACAACTTGAACATATCTAACATGACACACAAATTGGAAAAACTAAGAAGAAACATTCACTATAGGGCACATGAAATGCACAAGACAATAGAATCCTAAGAAAAGGTAAAACTAAGAAATTTATTACTAAAACGCAAAAGGAAATAAAAAATACAAGGCATAGCCACTACAAATAAACCAGAGAAGAACAACCCAAAAAATATCTACAAGAATTACCTTTATAGAGTTCAAGCATAATACTGATTAAACAATATTGTTCAAACACCTCAAGGGTTAAGTTAGGTTACAGGAGGAATAAAGATAAAATTAGACCAAAATAAATGATCTGTTTGTATTCATTGATCATGGAAGTGATAGGAAAACCAAAATTAAATGCACCAATGGTTGAGAGGGATAAAATATTCCTAAAAGTAATAAATAGGCATGGAGTGCATTGGTGACATGTTATAGGGCCAAAGAAGACACTCGATATTAGATTTTAGTCTGGTGTTGTCTTTGGGATACAAACAGTCAAATCAGGTCGCTAGAAAAAATAATGTCAAATGGGAAAACATGATGTGTTAGCCCACCTGAAACTTTGATAGGACATTCCATATATCTTACGGATCTTAGCCCCATTGACATCATGGTTTTACACATCACCACTAGAAAACTATTGGGATAATAGAGGAAAATTGAAAGAAGCCAGGATTGTTAATTTATATGAAGATACATGGCTTAAAATTTGATAAAATATTATAATAGCAATAGTCCACATCACTTGAATGCTAAAAAAAATGGAACCAGGTGGAAGAACCTGATTGGTTTAACCATTTTGCAATTATGCATGATAAGAAAGAGAAAATAGACCACAAAATGGTGAAAATGGCGAACACAACGTGTCAGCCCACTAGATATTTTGGAAAGACAAGAGGTTTCACCGACATTTACGATAGGGGAAATATGGCCCTTTAAAATCTGTTTTAAATCTCCTAGTGACCATACATATTTCTCTGATGCATGTCATGTTCATAATATTTCAGTGAGATTCTAATTGACATTTAGCATTGTAGGGAGGAGTATAACATGATGTGTTAGCCACAAATGTTGAGAAACCCGATGTCATGACCCGGCTAAGATTTTAGCCCATGAAGAATATATCTTAGATCAATTATTTGTGATAGGATAATTGTAGAAAAAATATCCAATAGTATTTGTTGATTCCTAAAAAGGTTTTACACTTAAAAACCTATCAATATACCCTTTAATGCATTGTATAGAGTAGCCAACTCTACTATTCAAAATCTTTAAGAGGACTGGACCAACTAACCTAGACACTAAATCATCCCTCTATACTTTAGGCTCTGCCAGACCAAGAGGGGACTCCCTCTAATGCTTTTGGAGTATAGACTAAAACCGTGACTACCATTAATATAAGAAGAAATATCATACAAGACTCTACGTAGCGAGGATATACTAGATAATGGATAATTATATATTGAACATCACCCTTTTGAAGCATGAGATGAAATAATTTATCAACCTAAAATATAATTAAAGGTATTCATGATTTATTTGATTTTATTGCAGCAACTAACAACAAGAATCTAAATAAAAATATCTTTGCAAGATTTACAAAAGATAAGATCAGTGCCTTATCCCATTGGGTATCACAGCCATTAGTAATATAACATCATACAACATAGTTTCATTCATAGAATATGATCTAAGAGTATTTCCTTGCAATATCCCTTCAATAGTAACCCTAGTAAAGACTACTTATCAAAATCCATGTATAACCCTGTCAGATATGCAATCTTAATCAAGCATTTAATTTATCATTTCGATAAAAACATGAAATAAAAATTACATAAATCACAACAATGTAATGAGTGAATAAAACTCATGGTTACTTTCATTCAAAAAATAACACCATTATATATTGGAGAAATCTCAACTAAAATTGTATATCAATAATGTCCTCTGCTAGTTTTGTTGTACACTACAAATTTCAAACTCAAGGAGAACCCTCATAGGAGTCACACAGATTCACTTAAAATTCTTTCTAGAATATTACAATGTTATTCCTTCTAAACTAGGACTTTCTCATTTGATTGCCAAAACTTGAATCCCTTTTAAAATGCCCTAAAATCCCATTTTATAAAACAAGGGGGCCAACAAGCTTTAGGTTGAACAAGACAAAAGACTCGTCACCATTTTAAAAAAATATGACAAATTGGCCACAAGAAAACAAACTATTTCCGCTTTCAACCATAACTAATCCATCACACTTCCTACTTACATAGTCAAAAAAATTTATATGCTTGGCAGGGAAGTAAAAATATTTCCATATGAGATATGTTTCTCCCCTAACTCATTCAAGTACGCTTCAACTAAATAATTTGGCAACAAGAATGTTACTATTAGAAGAAAAAAATAGTAGAGCCGAGACAATATAGCATAAAATGTGGTTGCAATGCAACAAAAGTGAGGATGCAAGATTCTCATTCATACTCTAAAAATAATTTAGAAAGAGTGACCCAAGGATTTGACATCACCTCATCCTCTTCTCTATCCAACGAACCAGTATATTTGAGTCAAACGGTATAAAAAAGATGAAGCTCGAATGATTTTCATGTTTTCAAGTCAGTCCTCCTTTTAATACCTCTTTAGAAACCCACTCCCATTTTAATGCCTCTTTAGTTCAACAATGTACTCTCCCCATACATTGAATCCCAATACTCTTTTTGCATATGTATCCAGAGACACTTCTTATCCTTAACAACATCCCTTTTTAGTAACACCTAGGCAAATAGGCCATGGAATGGTTATATTTATAATTCCTAAATCTTTGTCCACTTGCATAGAATGTACTTTGATAGTTACCTTTCAATTCCTATAATTGGTAGTGTGGAGAAGTGAGTAATTAGAGAACTATCATTTTCCATTATGGTTCTTACTGAAAACATCATGATGCTCTAGCAATTCAAATCTTCTAAATAGTTTTGTGTATCTTGTGTCGGTCTTATCATACTGTTCTTTTTAATAGGATTTCTCTGGCATACTTATTCATTTCTGCCAATCTATCTTTAAATCCATTTCTGGAAACTTGTCTTCAAACATAAAATGTCAATCAATGAGATAATACAGCCAAAAAATATAGACGACCCTAGTCAATACTATTTTTATTTTCATAGGACAACTCCTTCCACACAAAAAAATTTGAAAAGTCTATGACTCCATCTGTTCACCATCTCAACACAAGGATTGTGCCTCCTCTTTGTCTCTCTCATTAAAAATTATAGACACATGGAAGGTTATCGTAGTTTTTTAACAAATTTTTTAACTATAGTCTAACCCCATGACATTTTGGTTTAACATCCTTTTTTAGTCTACCACGTGTTATTCTTGAACATCATCATTATTTAATTAGTTTCTAATTGGCACACTCTGATTCATTGGGATCTATCCTACATCATCAATCTATCTACCTATCCCCATCCACATGTCACTCTTTCATGATTGCGAGATGCCTTTCCTTTCTTGTCACTAGGATCATGTGATCACGTGAGAGCCTACCACTTTTCAATCTATCTACTTACTTATATTTCTATCCTACTAGTCTTTACTACCACGTGTCAACAGCTCACTATCTGTCCTCTAACTACGGGCTCACGAAAATTTTCTTCCCTAAATGCTAACTGGTTGCCACTAACCACCAACCACTCAACCTTGCCGGGCCAAAATGCATGCCTTTAAGGCAATTAGCATATATACACACAGTTATATAGACTTAAATTTTATTTCTTACATTATGTATGTGGGATAAATGACCTTAGTTGTTTCCATATAAAAATTCAAAACACAGTGCCATTGTTTCATTGGTATAGTTCTGTCGTATTTGATAGAGAAAATAAGACCCCTGAGAAATTATACTACTTTGTTCCAACCTTATTCCGTACCTAAATCTGGTATGAAACCGCGCAAGTCCTTTGAAACATTGAAAATTCAGCATGAAAGATGAGAGTACCAACAATGGCTCCAGTTGGACAAGGTTGATAGTGAGATCAATGCTAGAATACCAGCTCAGGGACATAGACCAAAAGCTCTCCAATAACCCTAACCTCGAACCCCTATTTCAGAAAAAATAACATAAAAAATGTCATTTCCCTCTGTCAAACTCTAATTTTGATCTCTCAACAACATGACCAATCTAATAAAAATATCCATCAGCTCCTAGACAATCGGGAAATACTTGGCAAAATTCAACATTTTGCCTCTCTTAACCTCGTAATCATATTCATCACATAATTAGATCATCCAGTCCCACATTTAATGTACCACAAAACACTCTGCAAAGCATAATTCATCTGGAAATGTATAAGACATGCAATAATACCCTGATGACCCTCATTTCCATTTTTAGGATAGATTTCAATTAGTTGATCTCAAAAATAAAAACATTCATAGTCTAGTTTAATTGAAACATCATCAGACCACCCATTATTTTTTCCCCCTTGTATGCTATCAAGAACACTAAAAATATAGTCATTACAAGGTACTTTATCATATAGCATTACAGACTCAAACTCACATAGTAAGTTGATGTCAGACCCATCAAAACACTTCCCAAAATCTAGTCCATTACAAAACCTTTGAAGAAACTCACCCTGCTGGACTTGAACGAGAAGATACTCATTTTCAACTTGATGGTTGACATCATCAACCCTAGTAGCATAAGTACTTTGCAAAGAAAAAGAATGATCATTAATGATTAACTGATGCAATTGAGGAACAAGATCATATTTAATATAGCCTTGGGTAAACTCAATACTTTGAACATTTACTAATTTCAACATGTCAACATCCTTCATGGGTAAAAGTACAAACTTGTGTCACACTTTTATAAAGGAAAAGGACCACAACATGCAAATTGTTCAACTTTAACGTCATAAAAATTTGCATTTTTATTTAGAATTTGAGGATGATGTAAACTGATGAAATGTGTTAAAATGCATTAAGTTTATGCCTATAATTTTTTAAATTTTTTTTACCAAGAATTGACATAGTTTTTTAATTTTTGAAGTCCATTTTTCAATTGCTGAAAACTGATGAAAATCTGGGGTCTAGTTCCCACCAAACAAGTATATGCAAATAATCTATTTTTCCTCTGATTTCAAAATATGTTATAGATAAAATGTATAGCTAGTGCAGAAAAGAAGAAAGATTGGTTTTCAATGTATATTTTCTCCGTTCTAACTGCTCAAAGTAGAACTTTTTGAAATCGATAGTTTTCATCTCCCACCAAATTTCCCCTATCAAATATATACTATTAAGAAAAATTACATATTCTTTAAGAGGACTCTGTCATCTAGTGTTAAATATAAATTTTAATTTTTTTTTATATGATTTACTATTTTTTTACTTATTTGAAGCAACATCTTCACGAATGTTAAAATACCTACTTGTTGTATTTTGAAATTATAATATATTATATTTAATCAAAATAATATAAAATTTATATTTAAATAATCTTGACTCTGAGCTCTACAAAAGGGTATTTTTTATATTTTTTGAAAATATCATTAAAAAGAGTGGGGGTCATTGAAACACTAATTTTCTGAAATAATTTTATTTCTTTGGTAATTGGTATAAAAACATGCATTTAATAGACATTTTCAATTGGAAAAGTCTAACCACTTATCTAGCTTAGCTAGAATGAATCTAGATAGACCATATGTTTGACAAAAAATAATTTTTATTTAGAAATACTCAAATTTAGCTGTGCTAATAAGTGGTCATGAAACGTGACATAAGTTTGTGCTTTTACCCTCATACCACACTCTTGAATGAAAAAATGCACCTCTAGCTGGAAATATTTGTCTAGAATACCATCCCAGCTCTAATCTACCTTCATATGAAATAAATCAAATTTTGGTCCAAGTAAGTCAGCATGAGGCTCACTATCCACATCTTTATCTTGACCCAATTCAGTGTTGTATGGAACATTATCAGTGTCATCCATATGTTCACTACAAGATAGCATCTCAATATTTTTTTTAACCACATCATAACTATCACCATTCATATCAATTCTAAATGCATCCATTTCTAGTTGAAGAAAGTAGTCATCTCTTGTGTCTATATTACATGAAATAACTTGTTGGAAACTTTCATAAACAAATTCATGCAAGTCTGACAATGACCCACCAGCAACAATTTCATAAATATTTTCACAATCTAGAAGATCATTAATTTCACAATCATGACTGAGAGCATGTTGTATATCATCAAGTTCATTTAAGGACCCCTCACAATCAGAATCACTATCCATCTGATGAGTTGAATTATTCTTGTCCACAACTTAAAGCTCACATATTAAAAGACTTTCAAAAACATTATGAGCTTCCACTATCTCACACTCTAGTTCATAGAGACCCTCATGCATCTTAATATCAATAACTTCATCTAGTAAGTCAAAGGATGTAAACAACAAATTGAATCAACAAAATTACCATCATTATTGCACTATTGTTCCAACCGAAGTGCATGTGTATCTTCATCAACATATCTAAGACTTTTATCTAAATTTTAATCACAATAAGGTTTCCTTTGATCTTTATTTGGTGTAAATTCCTTGAATAAGCATTCTTTCTCTAGAAATTCTATGTTAACATCATCATTATCTAGGATAAAGAACTCGTCATTATCTCAGATAAATCCACATTCTCACAATCATTACCCACACATGACAAGTCACCATTATCTTCACAAGGCTGCATAGAAACCATCACCTTATCTTCACAAAGACCATGTCCATTTTGGCACTATGAGTCCTCTTTCTCAATTAATCCTTCATACATTTCCTCTTGTACATCCCTATGTAACATAAACATGAGTTGAAGAAAATATTCCTTATCTTCACTATTAGCATCAACAAATTCTGATGGGACATCACCATTTGGAGCTTTATAATAAACATTATCTAATGAAACACTTGCTCTTTTTTCACATCCCACTTTTGACTATAAACAATTTGTTTCTATCTCTCTATAAAATAGAATAATTAGTTTCCATATTACTTGGTGTGTATATATCTATTTCTGCCTTAACAAAATTATACAATTCTTCACCAACCATGTTAACATCATTGTGAGGGGAAAATATTGCTTTCAGAAAACATTCTTCATCACATTTAATTTGGAATTACAATTTAAAACATAGTTAGTATGATCAGCAGGGATGAAAACATCTTGATATTGTCTTTCACCTATTATTTCACCCATTTCTACTATACTTGAGACATTATGATAACGAACACCAGTTGATAGAAAACCTCTTGCGATTCCAGACTTTAAATTATTTTCAATATCCATTCTTGTCATAAAGTCTTGATGTAGAGTTTTAGGATCTTTATCTCTCAACAAGAAGCTCATCTTTTTATCAAATGAACCAGAGTAAACAACCAAACACACAACATCATTTAGTCTAAAATTTATTGGGATCTGACCCAATGTTCTTGTAAATCTAAGATTGAAAGGAGGGATCAAATCACCATTCTCTATTTATATCTCAGTGAAATTATTTATCATTGTAGTTGGATTAACCCTTTCACCAAACTGCTCTAAAAAGGCTAAACCTAACTCTTCCCATGAAGAGATAAAACCCTCTAGAGAAAAAGAGAACCATAGTCTAATATTTCCTACTAAGGACTAGATAAACAAATTCATAATGCTATCCTCATATTCAATATCAAATTCCTCAAGTAAATATTTAAATTTTCTAAAAAATTTCTTTGCACATTTGTCTTTCCCTCCACTGAATCTTGGAAAATTTTCTCTAATCTTTGGTGGAAAAAGATTTGGGTAACCATGAATGCCCTCAAAATTTAGAGCTGCATAGAACTTAGTGCTGAAATACTTCCTATTACATTGTTGTGACATCTTAGTAGGCATCATTACATTTAAATGTATGGAAGGCTTGAAGGATTCACTATACATTTCTACTTGCACTTGAAGTTAAATCACAATAATTAAGATGGTTACAAATTTCCTTTTCTTCCCTCTTAACAAGTGTTGGTCACTTAATAGGGAAACTTTTAACAACTGATTTTTATGGAAAAAAATTATTGAATGAAAAACTAAGTACCTGAATCTGAGGAAGTTGTTGCAAAATATTTATCATAAATGACCTTCTCACCATCATTGAGAACGTTGGTAGAGTCTCCACCTCTTTGCAGAGGCACAATTTGAATCAGCTAAGATACTTTTCCCAACTCTGGTCTTCCTCAACACAAACAAACTCACAACAAAACCCACTAATTAGGGTCTCAAATAGATTTCTCCTTTGACTATGTTCTCAGTCATAAGAGCCCATACATCTATTTCATCCCCTTTGTAATTCAACCTTATTTATTTTTAGCCTCCTTCCAAAGGTGCACACTAGTGCAAATAGAGAACTTAGAATCCCCACTCACAACAAGTGAGATGAATATATAGTCTTTTGGAACATGAAATTCTTGGGCACTCTTGCAATGATAGACAAAAAAACTTGACTCACTTCATAAGTAAGAGGAATAATTCTTTGTAAAACATATGACTCTATAATAACTAGATTCTTGGGTTAATTCAATAAGGAGAGGGAACAATGCTCTTAAACTTGCTAACCATTATGTTGAAGCTTTAACTTTCTCCCTAGTGGAGTTTCCATTTTGTTGGTTCATGAAATTTTTTTACAAGTTTACAAAGCTATCAATGTTCCCTTTAATGCATTCTATAGAGTATCCAAATCTAATGTTCAAAATATTTAAGAGGACTGTACCAACTAACAAGGACACTAAATAATCCCTCAACACTTTATGCTCTGCCAAACCAAGGGAGTGACTCCCTATAATTATTTTTGAATACAGACTGAAACTATTACAACCATTAATATAAGCAAAAATCTCATACAAGGCTCTACCCAACCAAGATATACTAGATATTGGCTAATTATCTATATTGAATATAACCCTTTTGAAGCATGAGATGAAATAATTTATCAACCTACAATAGAAGTAAAGGTATTCATGATTTAGTTGAATTTTTTGTAGCAAGTAACAACAAGAATCTGAATAACAATATATTTGCAAGATTCACAAAAGCTAAGATCACTGCCTTATCCCATTGGATATCAGAGCCATCAATAATTGTAACATAAGAAAATGTAACATTTGAAATAAGTGGGGGAAAGATAATATATTCCTCTTCCATCCCAAGATGCACAAATGAATGATCCAAATTGATTAACCCCAAGAGAAGGATTGAGGTAGAAATGAATCAATCATTTGGAAATGAGAGAAAAGAGAAAAGTCTTAAATTCCCATTTTATGGAAAGGAATGTGTGATAGATTTAGAAAGATTGAAATGAATAGGAGAAAAGTACTAACCTTAAGATATGGAAGATCTGAAGAATGTTGTTTTCGTGGGTCTATACTCTATTTCTAGAAAATATGAAGCCTGATCTGGAATAGAAACACAGAGATGAACAAAACCTAGAAATCATTTTTCGATCCGACATAGTCTTGATAAAAATCTTGACCTTGACCCAAAAATGTCACCGTTGACCCCAAAATCTTGACCTTGAACCCAAAATTTCACCCTTGACCCCAAAATCTTGACCTTGACCCCAAAATGTCACCTTGGACCCAATAATCTTGACCCTGACCTATAGAGGTTTGACAAAAAATTTGTTCGCGGATCCCGATAGTTCACTGAAAAGGGTATCCAGTTCTGAGTTCAAATCCACACTCCAGAACCTGTACCTGCCAGAAAAAGGGATTTTTTTGTGGGGAAAGGGTTTGCCTTGGTCAAACCCTAGTTTTGGAATTAAACTTAAAATATAATTGAAATTGCATGAATAAAACAAAAAAAATGAACAAATTCACCTTGCTTGTAGAAGTCCTTGTGGCGGATTTGAATCCGTGGATCCACAAGTATGTATGAACCAAATGGATGTAGAATGTAGAATGTAAGATGTAGAATATCTCAAATCAATTTCTTTTAAATATTCAACACCAATCTTGAATGGATCTTGGAAGAGGAAGAGGCCTTGAGGAATGTGGATGGAGAAATCGTCAACAAGAGGGCTCCATAGACCTTGAATATTTCAATAGCTACCAATAGAACTCCTTGATGAATTGGATGCTTGAATTCTTAAATTATTGAGAGTAGATTCTTGCTTCAAATCTTTCTTGATGATGGTTCATGTGGTTAGAGAGCCTTAGTGCTTAGAGAAAATGAGAGAGAAAAGCTTCCTTTTATATGAAATTAGGGCACAATCTTCTAAGGAGGCCGACATAGGAGAATTAAATTCCCATTAAATAATTTACCCCTAGGAGAGGACCTATATTAAACATAGTTTAGGAATCATCACTTTGGAACCCGAAATAGCCGACCCGGAAGCAGGAATTAAACTTTTTCAAAGGCCAACATCCAGAAACTGTGAAATCCTGAAATCTAAACCATGGGTCAAGGTCAAGATCTACCTTGACCTAGGTCAAGGGTGAGGTTGACCTTGATCTAGGTCAAGGGTGAGGTCAACCTTGACCCAGAAAGGTCTATTTTGACCCTGAGGTCAAAAATCTCAATTTTCATTTTTGGATGTTAGAAATAGGCTGAAAAAGTGGCAAATGGGGCAGAATAGGGGGAAAATCTAGATCCAAGTTATAGACCCATTCAAGGTGCTTGAAATGACCCCAAACCACTTACTCAAAAAGCTAAACCAGTCTACAATGGAAGTGCTTCCATTTTCTGACTATACAATAATATAACATCATAAAACATAGTTTCATTCATAGCATATGATCTAAGAGTATTGCCTTGCAATATCTCTTCAATAGTAACCCTATTACAGACTACCTATCACAATCCTTGTATAACTCTATCACATCTGCAATCTTAATCAAGAATTTAATTGATCATTTAGATTAAATCGTGAAAAAAAAGTTACATACATCAAAACAATTCACTAGGTGAATAAAACTCATGGTTCCTTTCATTCAAAACATAACACCATTATACATTGGAGAAATTTGAACTAGCATGTTGTATATCAATAAAGTCCTCTATTATTTATGTTGTAATGTATAACTTTCAAACTCTATGAGAACCCTCATAGGAGTCACACAAATTCACTTAAAATCCTTTCTAGAACATTACAGTGTTATTCCTTCTAAACTAGGACTTGCTCCTTTGATTGTCAAAACTCGAATCCCTTTTAAAACACCCTGAAATCCCCTTTTATAAAACAAGGGGGCCAAAAAGCTTCAGGTCAAACAAGGAAAAAGACATGTCACCATTTTAATACCATATGACAAATAGGCAAGAAGAAAACAAACTATTTCTTCTTTCAACTGTAACTGATCCATCACACTTCCTACCTACACAGTCAAAAATATTTATATGCTTGACAGGGAAGTAAAAATATTTCCATATGAGATATATTTCTCCCCTAACTCATTCAAGTATGCATCAACTAAATTAGTTGGCAACAAGAATGTCACTGTTAGAAGAAACAAATAGAAGAATCGGGCCAATATAGCACAATACATGGTTGTAATGCAAGAGAAGCAAGGATTCAAAATTCTCATCATAACTCTTTCAAGGAATCCATCGTATTATGAAAATAATTCAGAAAGAGTGACCTAAGGACTTTACATCACCTTTTCCTCTTCTCCATCCAATGAACAAGTATATTTGAGTCAAAGGGTATAAAAAAGGTGAAGTTTGAATGATTTGCGAGTTTGCAAGTCAGTCCTCCTTTTAATACCACTTTAAAAACCCACTCCCATTTTAATGCCTCTTTAGAAACAATGTACTCTCCCCATACAAGAAATCCCAATACTCTTTTTGCATCTATATCTAGATATGATGCTTATCCTTATGAACATCCATTTTAAGTAATGCCTAGGAAATAGGTCATGGAATAGTTACATTTATAACTCCTAAATCCTTGTCCACTTGCATAGAATGTACTTTGCAAATACCTTTGAATGTCTGTAACTGCAAGTGTAGAGAAGTGAGTAATTAGAGACCTATCATTTTCCATTATGTATCTTACTGAAACCACCATGATTCTCTACAAATTCAAATATGTTAATATTTTTTTATTTCTTGGGACGGTATTATCAAACTGGTCTTTTTAACAGGATTTCCCTGGCATACTTATCCTTTTCTGGAAATCTATCTTTAAATCCATTTCTAGAAACCTATCTTCAAACAGAAAAGGTTAATCAATGAGATAGTAGAACCAAAAAATTCAGATGACCATGGTAAATACTATTTTGATTATCATACAATAACTCCTTCCACATGGAAAAATATGAAAATTCTATGAATCCATTTGTTCACCATCTCAACAAAAGGATTGCACCTCTCTCTCTCTCTCTCTCTCTCTCTCTCTCTCTCTCTCTCTCTCTCTCTCTCTCTCTCTCTCTNGCCCCTCTCTCTCTCTCTCTCTCTCTCTCTCTCTCTCTCTCTCTCTCTCTCTCTCTCTCTCTCTCTCTCTCTCAATCATAGACACATGGCGGGTTACCGCAGTTTGTTAACAACTTTTCTAACTATAGTCTAGCCCCATGACATTTCGGTTTAACATCCTTTGTTATTCTACCACACATCATTCTTGCACATCAGCATTATTTAATTAGTTTCAAGGGAGCATGATCTGATTCATTCGGATCTATGCCACATCCTTGATCTATCTGGCCAACCCCATCCACATGTCACTCTCGCATGATTGTGTGAAACCTTTTCTTTCTTGTGACCAAGATCTCGTGATTACGCGAGAGCCTACCATCTGTCAATCTATCCACTCTATTGGATTTCTATCCTACTAATCTTTACTACCACGTGTCAACTCCTCACTATCTATCTTCTCACTACAGGGCCACCAAAATTATCTTCCCTAACCACCAGCTAGCCGCCACTAACCGCCAACCATTGAACCTCGCTAGGCCAAAACCGCATGCCTTTAAGTCACTTAGTATACATACACGTAGTTATATAAACTTAAAGTTTATTCCACACATTATGGATGTGGGATAAATGGCCTTAGATGTTTCCATAGAAAAATTCAAAAAATGCTACCATTATTTTGTTGGTATAGTTCCACCTGACTCGATCATGCAAATAAGGCCCCTAAGCAATAATAATACTTCATTCCAACATTCTTCCATACCTGAATCTAATATGAAACCACACAAGTCCTCTGAAAAACTAAAATATCTACCATGAAAGATGATTTAAAATCTACAGAAATTTAAAATGGCACCCTCAGAAATGAGAGTACCAATAGTAACTTTAGCTCAAATATCATCACCCCCGTCTACAAGAATGGTAGTATCCAAACAAATTGGTGAATGTTTAAGAAAAAAAAGAGGAATAGGAGGTGTTACAAAAGATGAGGATGAATCCCAGTGAGGCTCCAAATCAACAAAATTATGACATCATGGATATTGTTGATTATCTCATAGAGAAAATTAGAACAAAAGGTTCTGACGCATTTGTGTTAGATGATGATTTTATTCAATCCCAAGAGTTTAAGATATTTAATTATAAGAATAAGGGGAGAGAGCTAATTGATCAATTAGGTAACACTCCTGAGAAAACAAAAGAATCTATCAAACAATTATCGGCCAATATGAAGAAATAATTGGACAATATGATAGTAAAATAAGGAAGGGAAATGTTGAGGAAGGTGTTAGAAATATGTCGAGTCAATGTGACTGAGAGGGGGGGGTCAATCAAGAACCAATAAAACTTAAAAAATTTAATCCAATATTATATTATCTAATCTAATTGCATGCATGAAATGAAAAGAAATAAAACATCCACAATAGTTGACACAATATTTGGTTACCGAGAAACCTCCCAAATAGAAATTAAAACTGAGGTGGGGATGGTACCCACAAGATTTGTTACTCTCGTATAAATTTGGCCTGTTAAAGCTTACAATTGACCACTCCTGGTGGCCTTCCCTATTAGGAGTAATAAGGACTATTAGGTCCACCTTGTGAAAGGATTTAATACAAGTAGTATAACTCTGTTAGGAGGTTTATAAATGACTGTAAGGTCCACCTTGTTAGAGGATTTTGTTGATGCACCTGTTAGGATGAGCCAGTAGATGATCTTCAATGCAACTCTAGCTTTTCTGAATAAGATTCAATGATGTAAACTAATCATCTGACTATGATGGATGAGTCTCTGTTGTTCATTATATTGTTGTATCCTCTTAAACTATCTGTCTCTTCATATTCACATACATGCTTCAATTCATATATTCACAAACTATTTGGATAAAAAAATACCTTATATTTATACCTAATCCAAACTAAATGCAACTGTAAGTTGGTTTCCATAAGATAAATTAATATCTAAAAATATAAGCTAGGTCATCCCAAAACTGTCACTCGGGTCCAGTAATCCATTCTAGCAATACACTAGCACTCAGGCATTATACTGTCACTCAGGAAACATACTAATATCTGGCACTTGTGATACTCTATATACTCGAGCTACTCTATGTACTTGGGCTACTCTGATCACTCGGGTAATAATGATTACCACTATCTTCTTGGTCGACACTGGCACTACTTGGGTTACATAGTAACTACTCAGGTTGCACTGCTGGCTCGGTCAACATTGTGATGACTAAGTGGTTTGGCACTAATTTAAAATATGTCTTTCCATAAGGTCATCAATCTCCCCCTTTGGCATTAGTGACCAAAAACAATTATCATGTTCAAAAATGTGCTCAAAGTCAAAACTCCCCCTAACCATATGCTTGGGTACTTTCTTGGGTTTTGACAATATCTCTATGACTCGGTTACAACTGACTTTCTTTTTTATTTTGCAAAGTCATTTTTGTAACACTTATATATATCACTTCTCTACTTCTCTTTTCTACATGTATTTCCTATATACATCTTTCCTATATCCTATATACATTTCCCCCTTATTTTTGACACAAATGCAAAAATATATCTATATGGTAATACCAAAATAGGATAAGAAATCACTATGTACCTTCAAAATCTGAGACAACGTGTTGTCCCAATTATCCTGCAACACCTTCAGGATGTGTAACTCTATTTGTAACTCTACTGATAGCTCTATCATAAGCTCTACAACTAAAAAATTGTTGTCATGAATAAGAGTCTTAGCATGAGCTATATTCTTCTTCATTTCATCCATGTGTGGAAGGAGTTGGCTCTACATGGCTGTGAGAGATTCTCTTGTCCTTTTTTCTTCCCTTAGTAATTCAGCCTACATGTTTGTTAGATACTTAATTTTCACAAAATGTGTTGAGTCTAAATCAAATGTAGCATATGTGCTCACTAAAGGAATGTTCATAGTTACCTTCTATGACTCAGTCCAGATTGGCCCAGTAGTAGGTGGAGCTTGGTGTTTGATCCCTACTAGTCGTAATGTTTATTCAATAGACTTTTATTTGCTTGGAGATAGGATTACATGTATAGGTTATTATGGTAGAGATTTCATTACCTCTTTTACTATCTTCTCTGCATTGGATGCTTCAATGGATTCTACCTCGGGTAAATCTGCATCATCAGTCTTCTCCTTGTGTTATGTACTTGGTACTTCAGTCTTGTATACTTATTTGATTTCTAATACTATCTTCCATATGGTTTTAGCTTCCTAACTACATCCTCTATCTTCTTATTCAATACCTAAAAGGTCCTGAACCTTCGAGTGTGATTGCTTTTATACTTTTTCATTGCCTCTTTGACCTCTTTGTTTGTCATAGTTGGCATGATTTTACTCAACGTCTATTCTCTAATGTCTTTATCTATTCATACGACATTCCTCCAGGGAATAGATATTTCCTAGAATAGGTCTTCAGGCATATGACTCTTCAATTCAGATGGATCATATTTCCATCTAGTCATCTTCTCTATAACTGCTTCCTCAATTTTCTTATGTTCACCCTTCATTTTGGAAGCATATTTCAGATATTTCAGAGAACTCATACCACTACCTTCTCTTAAGGATTCAATTTTATTCTGAAATTTCGGTGGAGGCTTCTTGAATATGATTTCATCTTCTTCATCTTCTTTAGGTAATATGAGTTTCCTTCTTGATCTCCTTGGCTTTCTAGTGGTGAGGATGGATGTAAGGGCCTTAGGTGTTCTCTGGAGAGCTAGCCTCTTTTTCTTCATAGGATGATTTGCATATACCTATTCCTCTTCCTTTTCAGATATATCATCTTCTATCTTAACTTCATATTCTTTTCTTACTGAGATAGAAGGAGAAATATTTCCATACTTCTTTCCAAACTATTCCAACCTCTTCTTTCCTCTTTTCAAAATCTTAGGAATATCAATCTCTATTGAAATTATGCTCTTGGCTTCTTCATATTCACCAAAGTAAGGTACTCTGGGGTCAACAGGCTCATTCACAAGAGATTTAATGATATTTGTGGTCTCATCTATGTTAACCTCATATGCAAGAGGTTTCACCCATGCAACCCTAGGTCTGACTACCTGAACATTGACTTTATCATAGTCAACTAGAAAACAAACATCATCCTTATGGTCTTCAACCAATTGTTTAGGAATTGTATACCTATTCTCCATCTTTTGTCTGAATTCTAAAAAATATGCATCCATGATGCTCTCAAAATTGTCTCCTAATTCATCTATGAATTCATTTATCTGATATATTATGGGTTTGTCCTTCTTCCAAACAATTGTGCCTTTGGAGGGGAAAATTTTCTAAATGTAAAAGAATATGCAGACCAAAAGTGAACCAAACTTACATGGATTGGTCTTAGATGCCCATATGCTTTCCATTTTCTTTCTCAATTGGATGAGCTCCAACTCAACAAGGTCAAATGGGAGGTTGTTCTTGACCACCTTGTATGCCAAGTCCACAGCCTCACATGGTACATGGTTAGGTCTACTATAACTATAGATTTTTTGAGCAATAACATGAATCCTAAATTTCAATTCCATGTCAGTTACTCCATTAAGTCTCATGCCTCTATCATCCCACTTAGAAAGTGTCTTCTCAGCTAGGCTATCACGAGGAAGGGTTTTGGTATCTTTGGACTTGTCCAACATAGGATACCCTATAACATGGTGTATCATTGTTTTGGTAATATTCACTAGTTTGTCTATCCATATTTATATGTCGTGAACATAGATCAGAATGAACCTAATCCACTTAACCTATAAATTATGTGGCATATGCATGATGTGAGTCAAACCCTTGACTTCTAGATGTTTATGCTCTGGATTTAGATTTCTGGCATCAAAGAGTTTATCATAAGAACTCTTCATTTCCAATGTTCCAAGTTGTTGAATTGTGCAATGATAGAAGGATCGAATGTCATTAATCAATAATACCCTTGGAAGAATCGGGAAATGAGCTCCCATTAGGTCTATCTCCTCTGCAACTAGATGAAGCTTAAACTTAGGAGGTTCACAAGTAGCATTCCTAACCAACATTTTAGATCCTTTCTTAACCTTGCTGCTGGATGTAGATGCCATTATGCTTGGAGGTTCGATAAAACTTCAAAACTAAAAAAATTTGAATGCAAATTTTCTTCGAATTGCTTAAGTCACTGAATCACTTGGAAAACTAGAAGCTTTGTAAATAATAACACTTGCAATTGATCTTTTATAAGAGATTTTACCATTGAGTTTTCATTAAATGCTCTGTACATGCTAGTTGGCATAGATCAGAATGAAGCTCGACGAACACTAACTTCAGTATCCTCAAAACCATATAACCTGACTTAACTCAGTTAACCCTATGAAACTTGGGTGTTACTAAGATCTTGACACAGTTAAAACTATAATATGTCCTAGTGCATCAATATGTTGATTTGGACTTACTATCATGTCTATAACTAATGTAGGATGTCTTGTATGCACAATTCCAGTATTCTCCTTGTATGTTCATTTGGAGATGGTAGATCCATCCAATTCACTTCTTTGGGTGCCATTCGATCCTTCATTGTTTTGGTATGAACACTCAGAAGATTTCCTTACCCACTCTTGATTCATCTGAGTTCTAATTTTAGAAACTTTTTCTTTTCCTTTCTCAAAACCAGTATCCATTTTTTCTCTATTCATGCAATTCTTCCTTAGATGACCGAGTTGTTTGCATACATAACATCTCTTAGTAGGATTCCTTTTTCTGAGGTGTGTCTTTACACAATTTACACCAATATGCCCATATTCACCATAGTGACAACATTTTCTCCATGTGTTGTAATCCCAACCAAAAATTACTTTAGCTAGTTTTTTAGTAGGATTACATTTATTAGTTTTACACTTAGAGGATTTTTTACCTTGTTTGTTACAATTGAAACATTTTCCTTCAAACTTAGGTTTCTTAGTGCATTCACTTGCCCTATGTCTATGTTTTTTTCATCTGTAGAATTTACCATTAAACTTTGATTTTCCATTTCTCTAACACTTGTTTGTTGTGTGCCCTAACTTGCCACAATGATTACAACTAGGTTTTCTATTCTTTTGAGTTCCTTGCTGTGAGGATTCACCTTGTTCTTTATAACCTAATCTAGTTTGTCCATGATGTCTGAGTTGAGTTTTCTCTATCAACTGATCCATGCTTCCTTTTTAATTCATCATACTCTCATTGGTTTGTTTCTCAGTATTGAGATCATTCTATAGTCTTTCATTTTTTGTTCTTAGATTGATAACTTCTTGATTTACATTATTTAGTTGATTTATCATATCTGCTTGCTGAAGTGACAAATGATGGATTTTATTTTATTTTTCTTCTAATCTTGAACTCAGTAGTATTTTATCTTCTTGTGCCATTTCTCTATCATTTTCTCCTTGAATCTTTTGTTCTATGACTTTACATATTCTGACTGAATGAACATCTTTTTCTCTTTTCAATTTTTCTAACTTCTTCAAGTAAACTAAGATTCTTTGCAAGTAGGTCTTCAATTTCTACATCTGCTTCTTCTGAACTTCTTTCTTTACATAAGTCATCAATGTTGGAAAGCTACAATGTAAACAATTGTTGTTTTGTCATTGATGTCAAACCTTAACTGGTGAGACTATTGCTATCTATTTGAGTACCATATCTATTGATTGTTGAAGAAGATTTGAAGGCAAGGAT
>MU226461.1:4576300-4593922 GCA_018584345.1 Thuja plicata
ACAAGAAGACCGAGTAAAATGGTTGAGTTATGGGAAGCTACAAGGGTACTTGATCAGTTGGCACATTGGAAAAGTAATGTGTTGTTTATCTATAACACTAGGTTAAGATGTTAGTTTACTGGGAACAGTATATGCCGAGTGAAGTTTGTTTCAACCAAGAACGAGTGTATGCCGATCACAATTTATAGTGTTAACCAAGCACCAGTAAATTGCAAAGGAAATCAGTGATGACCGAGTGGAAGAACACAATGTTGGCTGAGCACCCGTATTTTGGTAAATGTTGAGATTTGAGATCTCTATCTGACATAATTGAACTTATTGGGATATGTAAAGTTAATGGTCCACATTATTTAATGCATGGGTAATGGTAATTAACGCATGGATTCAAGATTTAATTTGTGATTGCTTTGGAGAAGTAAATTAAATGTAAAATGATGGAAAGAGCCATTGGATCTAACCTAAACTAAGATCTACGATCTTGATTAAGTGGCAAAGATTTATTTTACCTAGATGAATAGGTATAAGATAACCTCAAGGGGTTATTCAAATTGTGAAAAAAGTGTATGCAAGAGGATTGCATTGTTAATTGGCTGATTGACATGATCTAGCAGAGAAGGCTAAGAAGAGAAGTAGAGAGTTTTTAAAGTGATTGCTTGATGGATTTCCAAGAAGATATGAAGATTGAAATGATAATGGAGTCCACTCAGTGAATTGGAATTAGAGCTGAATCAGATCTTGATTTGCAAAGTAATTTGTATGTATCAGATCACACCTATTGATTACTTTCTAACCATTGTATCAGTCAAAATCCTTTAACCGGGTTGACCTAATAGTTATTGTATAAATCCTTTAAGCAAGGTGACATTCAGGTGGAATTTTCTAAGTCCTCTAACAAGGCCACTCTTGACAGGGTGATTAAATCCTTTAACCAGGTCACATTTAGCAGTGTGTTTTGTAACCTTTAACATGTCTGGCTCCTAACATAGCTCACTTCAGAAGACTGAAAATTTGATAGCATGGTACTTGTGGTTTTTCCCAAATTGGGTTTCCATGTTAAATCTTGGTGTCAACTTGTGTGAATGTTTATTTTGTGTTTTATTGTTAAGTTTTTGCAAGTTGATTACATTTGAATAGTAAATTGCATATTTATGTTGTTGATGTATGTTGCTACTACCGAGAAAACCTAAGTTGTTTAAAGTGATATAAAGTTTGAATTAGCACATCTAGACCCATGGATAATGGACTCACCCCCTCTTAGTTATTCTAAACTCATTCTAATAATTGGTATCAGAGCTTTGGTCTCTTGAAAACAGTTTTAAGGTACTTGGAGCAAAATATCAAGATGTATAAAAAGGAGGTACCGAAGTTGAACAAAGATAACTTCCCTGCATGGAAGAGTTTGATGAAATTGCATCTGGCTGGTATTGGTGATGCTGCTAAGCACTATGTTGAACATGATTATGTAGCCCCACCAGCACCTCTCACTACTGAACAGTTAAGAGAAAAGAAGGAACACAATCAAGCAATCTTGGAGATCGCATCATCCCTGAGCTATGCTAAATTTGAAGACATAAAGAACTGTACAAATGCAAAGTAGATGTGGGATACCCTAGAAACCATCTATGGAGGAGATACAAATGTGTTGAGAGCCAAATATGAAAGTTTAAGAGGTAAGTTTGATGAAATGAAAATGCAAGAAGGATAAAATATAGTTCAATATTATGGTAGGATAAAAGAAGTCATGAATGCTAGTATAGGAGATAATGGAACCATTGATGACAACACCATTATGATCAAGGTAATGAGGACTCTTCTTCCTACATATTCTATTATAGTCTCTACAATTCAAGAATTGAGATGTACTCCTAATAATAATTTGACTGTGGAAGGTGTGGTAGACAAACTTACTACATTTCAGAGGTCAAATTTTGATAACTACACTCCACAAGCTATTGAATCTGCATTCAAGTCCCAGTTGGTCCTTAACAATTCAAAGAAAGGAATGAAATGTGTGAATAGTTATAGTGACACTGCACATGATGATCGGGAAGAACTTGAGGCACTTATGGAAAGAAGACTATCTAGAGGAAAAGGAAAATTTTAAGGTAAACTTCCTATCATTTATTTTTCATGTAACAAAGTTGGTCATATTGTTGCTAGATGTCTTGATAAGAATGAAAAAGATGAAAGAAGATACAACAAGTACAAAGATAGAAAGGATGACTGAGACTTTAGAAAGTATAAGGATTACAAAGATAAAGGTAAGAAATCTTGCTATATAGCTGAAGAAGCTTCTGACAATGGATCTGACAATTCTAATGAAAATGATATAGAAGTTGTGTATGTTGTTATGAAAGATGATTCTGATGATGATGAGAAAATTGCATTAATTTCTTATATGAGTAAAGGTGATCATTGGATTATTGATAGTGGTTATTCACATCACATGACTGGCGATAAAAATAAATTTGAGACCTTAGATCAGTGCAAAGGTGGTTATGTTAAATTTGGTAATGATGCACCATGTCTTGTCAAAGGGAAAGGTTCAATTAGATTGATTGACAAGATCAGATGTGATAATTCATATTGGGTTGATGATCTTAAATATAATTTATTGAGTCTTGCATAGCTAGATACTTCTGGTTATAGAGTTGAGTTCCATCACAAGAAGGAAAAGATCTTTGATGCCACTGGAGAACTAGTTGGAAGTGGAGAGAAGACAAAAGGTAACCTTTTCTATCTGGACTTAGCTGATGAGACATTCTTGTTTCCACAATGTAATGATGTTTGGCTATGGTATAAAATGTTGTGTCATGTAAACTTTGATAACTTGGTAAGCATAAGAAAATTGAAAAAGGTTAGAGGGCTGCCTAAGTTAAAGAAACCTGAAAATACAATGTGTAAACAATGTCAGTTTGGAAAAATGACTAAGTCTAGTTACAAGAGAAAAACTCATACTTCTGAGGAAATTTTGGAATTGGTTCATGATGACCTTTGCGGTCCCATTGGTGAGAAAATTTTCTATGGAAATAGATATTTCATTCTATTTGTTGATGATTACCCCAGAATGACGACTGTTATGTTTCTTAAGTAAAAATATGATGTATTCCATTTATTTAAGTGGTACTTGGCAAAATTTGAAAAAGAGAGGTAAAATTCTAAAATGTTTGAGATCTAACCGAGGAGGTGAGTTTATTTCTAATGAGTTTAATAGGTTCTGTAATGACCAAGGTATAAAAAGATAGATGTCCGTGCTTAGGAAACCACCACAGAATGGTATTGCTAAAAGGAGAAAAAGATCTATCATGGACTATGCCAGAACACTAATGATGCAAAAAAATATTGCATAGAAATATTGGAGAGAAGTTGTAAATACATCATTCTATACACTGAACATAGTACAAGTCAAGAAAGGTACTAATGCTACACCTTATGAGCTATGGTATGGATATGCACCTAATGTAAGATATTTCAAAGTTTTTGGAAGTAAATGTTTCATACTCAAGGATTACAGAAATGGAAAACTTGATGCTAAAGGTGAGGAAGGCATATTTCTTGGTTATTCAACTAGAAGTAAAGAATATAAGTGTTTGAATTCTAACAGTAACAAAATTGTGGAAAGTGTAAATGTTATAATTGATTAATATGCAGAAAGAAATGAAGCAGAATGCAACACTAACCTGAAAGTTACAAATTATTTGTCTATCTGGATGAGGAAGATTCTAATATATTACCTGAACCTGAGAAAGAGGTTGCGGAGCAACAGTTAGAACCTATCGAGTCACAGAATGAGGTTGTCGGGAAATAGGAGGTAATTGCCGAGCTATTTGATGAAGATGCCGAGACACATAACCAACTTGAACTGAACATGAATAATGAATCTGAAGAAAAACAAGAGCCTAATCTAGCAAAGTATGTGAGGAGGCACCACAAACCTGATCAAATCATAGGATCGAAGGATTCTGCATTTATGAAAAAAAAAGTAAGTTGAGAGATGGTACATGCTTGTTATGTGATTTTGAGCCTAAAATATTAAAAGATGCTTGAGAAAATGAAGACTAGCTACAAGCCATGAATGAAGAGATTGAATAGATTGAAAAGAACAAGACTTGGACACTTGTACCTAGGTTGAATGACACAAATGTAATTGGTACTAAGTGGGTATTCAGAAATAAGTTGAATGAACATGGAGAAGTAACAAGGAATAAAGCTAGAGTGGTATGCAAGGGTTATACACAAGATGAAGGAATTGATTATGGAGAAACATTCGCCCCAGTTGCAAGGTTGGAAGGAGTCAAAACCTTACTTGCATATGCAGCCTACAAAGGTTTTAAAGTTTATCAGATGGATGTGAAGTCAACATTTCTAAATGGGATATTAGAAGAAGAAGTGTACATTGAATAAGCTGATGGGTTTCTTTACCCAAGAAAGAGGAACCTGGTTTGCAAACTACACAAGGCACTATATGGACTAAAGCAAGAACCGAGAGCATGGTATGAGAGATTGTACAATTATTTGATAAAGATTGGATTCACAAGGACCAATGACAACAACAATCTGTATTTGAAGATAGAACAAGGTAAAGGTACTTTATTAGCTGATATTTTTGTTGATGACATTATATTTGGTGGACAAGATGTGTTATGCAAAACATTTGCAAAAGAGATGCAAACTGAATTTGAGATACATCTATGTTTAGTGAGATCAAATTCTTTGTTGGCTTACAAATATATCAAATGAAGAATGGTATCTACATTACTCAATCAAAATATATCAAGGAGATACAAAAAAATTTTGGAATGGAAGAATCAAAACTAGTGAGTACACCCATGGCTACTGGACAGAAGTTAACAAAAACTAATGATACAAAAGAAGTGAATCAAACCCTTTATAGGTCAATGATTAGAAAACTGGAATATGTTATGCATAGTACACCTGATATTTCTCTGGCTGTTAGAATTGTTGCAATATATTTTTCCAATCCCAAGGAGACTCATATGACTGTAGTAAAATAAATTTTGAGATATTTGAAGGGTACATGGTCTATATTACAAAAAGAGTGACAAGTTTGAACTCAAAGTTTACACTGATTTTGATTGGGCTGGAAACTTGGATGATAGGAAAATCACCACAGGTGGTGCATTTCTTTTGGGAAAGAGATTGGTTTCATGGACAAGAAAGAAATATAATTGCACCTCACAATCTAGAGCTGAAGCTAAGTATGTAGCAGCATCAGTTAATTGCTCTAATATTGTGTGGTTGAAGATACTACTGAAAGGTATGAAAAAGGAGATCACAGAACAATTTTTTATATATTGTGATAACACGAGTGTCATTAATATTTCAAAGAACCCTGTGATGCACTCTAAGACAAAGCATATAGCTATCAAGTATCATTACTTGAGGGAGCTAGATCAAAACAAGGAAGTGAGACTGGAATATGTGCATACTAAGGAACAGTTGGTAAAAAAATTTATAAAAGAACTACCCAAGAATGCTCATGAGTATATACAAGGTAAATTATGGGTGATTCCCCTAACTAAGGCTAACTAGTTCAGAATGGAAGTGTTGCATCAAATGTTGTATTTAGAATATTTGAGACATTAATGCACAGGAGGTCACACTTTAGGAAGTTGCCTAAAGCTGTGAAAAAAATACAAGGACATAAAAGAGGATTAGTCATAAGCAATATGAGAGGACAAAATGATGCAAAGTTAGAACCAAAGAATCTACATGATGAAGATGTCAACTTCTTTAGCATTATTGTAAAAGAGAGAGAGAGTTTACTACTTAGAGAAAAAGGGAGAGATTAATGAAAGAGGGAGTCTACAGATGAAGAGAAATAGAAAGATTTCAGTGTGATTACATAAACAGAGGGATAAATGTTTTATAGGATGAGAATCAAAATGAAGCTAAAGACATTAATGAATATTTTTTCATATCATGGAACACAGGTATAATTTTTGGATTGTACGATAACTATGTTTGTAAAATTATTGTTTTAAATTTTAGTGTTGCCATCAATTCCAAAGAGGGAGATTGTTGGAAAGCTACAATGTAAACAATTGTTGCTTTGTCATTGATGTCAAACCTTAAATGGTGAGACTATTGCTATCTTTTTGAGTACCATATCTATTGATTTCTCAAGAAGATTTGAAACCAAGGATAACAAGAAGACCGAGTGAAATGGTTGAGTTATGTGAAACTACAAGGGTACTTGATTAGTTGGCACATTGGCAAATTAATGTGTTGTTTATCTATAACACTAAGTTAAGATGTCAATTTATTGGGAAAAGTATATGTGGAGCAAAAATTGTCTCGACTAAGCACCAGTATATGCCGAGAATAATTTCTAGTCTTGAACAAGCGCCAATAAATTGCCAAGGAAATTAGTGATGATCGAGTGGAAGAACATAGTGTTGGCCGAGCGCCAGTATTTTGGTAAATGTTGAGATTTGAGATCTCTGGCCAACATAATTGAATTTATTGGGATATGTAAAGTTTATGGTCCATGTTATTTAATGCATGGGTAACCGTAACTAACACATGGATTCAAGATTTAATTTGTGATTGCTTTGGAGAAGTAAATTAAATGTAAATGATGGAAAGATTCGTTGGATCTAACATAACCTAAGATTTATGATCTTGATTGAGTAGCAAATATTTATTTTACCTATATGAAGAGGTATAAGATAACCTCGATGGGTTATTCAAATTGTGAAAAAAGTGTATGCAAGAGGATTGCATGGTGAATTAGCTGATTGGCATGATCTAGCAGACAAGGCTGAGCAGAGAAGCAGAGAGTTGTGAAAGTGATTTCTTGATGGATTTCCTAGAAAATGTGAAGATTGAAATGAGAATGGATGCTACTCAGTGAATTAGCATTAGAGATGAATTGGATCTTGATTTGAAAAGTAAGTTGTATGTATCAGATCACACCTACTGATTACTTTCTAACCACTGTATCTGTCAAAATCCTTTAACCAAGTTGACCTAATAGTCATTGTATAAATCCTTTGAGAAAGGTGACATTCAGGTGGAATGTTCTAATTCCTCTAACAAGGCCACTCCTGACAGGGTGATTAAATCTTTTAACTAGGTCACATTTAGCAGTGTGTTTTGTAACCTTTAACAAGGTTGGCTCCTAAGAGAGCTCACTTCAGAAGAGTGAAAATTTGGTGGCATGTTACTGGTGGTTTTTCCCAAATTGGGTTTCCATGTTAAATCTTGGTGTCAACTTGTGTGAATGTTTATGTTGTGTTTTACTATTAAGTTTCTGCAAGTTGATTACATTTGAATAGTAAACTGCATATTTATGTTGTTGATGTATGTTGTTGCTAGTGAGAAGATCTGAGTTGTTTAAACTGATATAAAGTTTTAATTGGTACATCTAGACCCGAGGATAACTAATTCCCCCCCCCCCCCTCTCAGTTATTCTAAATTTATTCTAACAATCAATTCTTTCTTCTATGGAACTTTTGTCATTCATTTGTACTGCTAAATTTTTTCTTCCTTTTAGGGAAAGAGAGAGCTACTCCTTGAGTTTATTAATCTAATCCATGGACACTTGTAGATCTATCTTTTCAATTTCAATGGCTTTCTCCAGTCTGTATATTTCCATTTCCTCTTATCTTTTGTCAAGATGTTAAACTTCTATAAAGAGAACCTTATGCTTTGTTACCGATTGTATGAAATATGTTGAATCAATGTGACTGAGAGGGGGGGTGGTGAATCAAGAACCAATAAAACTTAATCATTTTAATCCAACATTAGATTATCTAATCTGATTGCATGCATGAAATGAAAAGCAATAAAACATCCACAATAGTGAACACAATATTTGGTTACCCAGAAGCCTTCCAAATAGAAAGTACAAGTGGGGTGGGGATGGTACCCACAAGATTTATTACCACAGTATAAATTTAGCCTATTAAAGCTTAAAATTAACCACTTCTAATGGCCTACTATGTTAGGAGAAATAAGGACTGTTAGGTCCACCTTGTGAAAAGATTTAATACAATACAATCAAGTAATGCAACTCTGTTAGGAGATTTATAAAGGATTGTTAGGTCCACCTTGTTAGAGGATTTTTATGATGCACCTAGTAGGATGAACTAGTAGATGATATTCAATGCAACTCTAAATTTCCTGAATAAGATCCAATGACGTAAATTAATCACATGACTATGATGGATGAGTCTTTGTTGTTCCTTATACTGTTGTAGCCTCTTAAAATTTTGTATCTTCATATTCACATACATGCTTCAATTCATATATGCACACACTATTTGGATTAAAAAAATACCTTATATTCATACCTTATTCAAACTAAATGCAATTGTAAGTCAGCTTCCATAAGATAAATTAATATCTAACAATATAAGCTAGGTCAGCCCAAAACTATCACTCGGGTCCAGTAATCCATTCTAGAAATACACTGGCACTCGGGCATTATAATATCACTTAGGAAACATACTAATCTCTGGAAATTAGGCTACTCTTTGTACTAAATCTACTCTGATCAATTGGGTAATACTTATTACCACTATCTTCTCGGTCGACACTGCCACTGCTCAGGTTACATAGTAACTGCTCAAGTTGCACTACTGGCTTGGTCATCACTGTGATGACTAAGTGTTTTGCCACTAATTGACAATATGTCTTGCCATAAGGTCATCAGAAGGTTGGTTTTCTACTAATCCCAAGCCTTGACATTTCATCTTGTATGGTTTTTGATAACTTAAGGAGATATGAAGGCAATGATAGAAGATTTATAGATAAAGGTTTAGATAGAATTTTCTTTGGATTAGAATTTAGACCATCTTATAGAACACTTTCATTTTTGTGTTTGTATCCAAAAAATAAATGGCCTATTATAGTGGTTTACCCACAAAAGATCCTTGGATAATTTATGGTTTATAGACTTGAGGATTGACCGGTTTTAGAAAGGAAGAAAAAACTACGCTTATTACCAAGACTTAGGGATTGGGAATCCTATCCAAGAAGCCATCCTCCTTATCATAAAAACTCATTTTATTATGAGCCCAAGGATGTATTACTTGAAATCCATAAAAATATATGCAAAGCGAGCTGGCTCAGACCATGCTTACCTATAACTGCTACAGGAAACAAATTGTTGAAAGGAAGCTAATCTATTGATGCAGGAAATAAATTTTTTGAAAGATAAATGCATAAATTCTAAAGATTGAAGAAGGAATTTCTTGAAACTCCAAACCATAATGTTTCAGTTTTTCTACCACTTTGACTATAGGAAGCGACAACTAACTTGTTGCTTTGGTTGCGGGAACAGTTTCAACACCAAAATTGAAACAACAAGTTATAGAAATGAGATCTACAAAAAATGAAGATAACTACTATGGATTTCTCACAAAGTTGGCTCCCTTGGATGAGTATCCCAAATCTTAATTACACAATATGAACTTTCAATGCTCCACTATTTCATTCATTCAATAACAAAGTACATTTGTATTCATAAACACTGGAAAATATGACAGAATGAAAATAAATTTTGAAAACTACTAATGCCCCCCTTCTCACACAAGGGTGAGGCTTTATTTAAAGGAAATGAAATATAAATAATAACTTATCAAACCATGAAAAATAGGTGGATACTTTATTGCAACTCTAGAGAATAGGAAATAGATCATCCAACAAAATAGGAAAAGAATTGTTACAACATGCACAAAAAACAAATCTAGTTGTTACTCAATAGATGGAGATGATGATAAAGATTGAGATCAGAGGTATATAAGATAGAAAGCACTAGATTAGTATTTTTTTTTTTCATTGATGTCAAGAAATTTATTTCTGGTTCATATTAAATTTGCCATATCTTTCAGAGTTGATTTAATGGGGCAAGTTAATAAAGATTAGACAATGATAAGTTCATGTTTAGATAATTGTTTTCTACTTTATCAATTCGGTAAAGCAAATTAGGAAAGTCAGTAAGAATAAAGAGTTAAGTTACCAAGTAGAAATAAGTCTATCAGTAAAGGCTTATGTGAGTCGGTCAAGACACCAAGATATTGAGGCACCGAGTACTGCATGTGAGTCACCAAAAAAATAGTTAGTTTTCAAGCACAACAAATGTGAGAAATAATGATAAGAATGCATTTAACGATGAGCGACAATGATCTAGAAGATTCCAAGAATGAACAAGAAGTTAGTTATAAGATCTATACGTGGGAAAATTCAAGGCAAAAATCTATGGTATAGATTAAGAAGAAAAAGTGAAGGTTCTACTTCCAAGAAAAGTACAAGTCCTGAGGTGATGCCGAAGCGGTTCACCGAGTTTCAAGTTCACTAAATCAGTTCAAAAAGTTGATCTAATGCCTGAGAGTGCTTGAAGGAAAATCTAATCAAAGATATTAAGAGGAAAACATAGAGTCTATTTAAAGGATGAATTTTAATAACACAAAGATGGCAAGTTCAAGTGTTGAAGCGCTACCAAGTGAAGTAGTGAATATTAAAGAGGTATAAATTTGAGTCTAAAGTAGAGAATGGTGAAGTATTGATGCTAGTAGTCAGATAGTGCATAAGGGATCTAATCAAGAAAGAGGTATTTGCAATTTTTCATATCATTTTATAAATTGTTTCTTATTTGCATTTATAACAGATAAATCTCTTAACTGTGTGGACTTAACACTCTTATTGTAAAATCCTTGAGAAAGGTGAAATTCTAAAAGAGGGTTCAAAGCCCTCTAAAGAGGGAACTCCTAATAGGGTGAAGATCTTAACAGGTCTAAGGTAAATCCCCTAATAGGGTCACATATAACAATGTGTTTTGTTATCTTTAACAGGATTGACTTTTAATTGAGTATACTTCAAAAGAGTATTTTTTTTCTCTGGGTGATAATTCCCACAAAGGTTTTTCCCAAATTGGTTTTCCTCGTTAAATATAGTATTAAATATGTTGAATATTTCATATCCATGATATTTATTATTTATGCAAGTTATTGTTTGAGTTATTAAAGTTATTTGGTGATTCGGTATTGATGTTGTTTAACCTACTAAGTTGAATCAGGGTTAATTTTAAAGTTTAAAGTATCATAGTTTTCTAATTCAGACATCCCCCCTCTCAATAATCCAAAAATTGGTATTAGAGCTAAGTACTCTAAGAGATAATTTTAAAAGACTTGAGTTAAAGTTCTGAAAATGTACAAGAGGGAGGTGTTGACTATAATTATTCAATTGTGTATTTTCATTGATGTTTACACAAATATAGTGATGCTACACAAATGTCTAATCCTATCCGAGCACAGTTAGTGTTTGCCCATCTCTCTTAGGAATTGAAGAAGACCAAAGTTATTTTTAGTTCTAACTGAGTTCACTCAGGCATTGAAGGATTTTAGTATCAACCGAGTTATTCTTTTAGTGACAACTGACTAACAACAATTTATATTTTATGGTTAATTAGTTGTATGTAGTTGACAAACTTAAGTTTCATTGATTATTTGAAAGTTTATTAAGGCTGACTAGACAAGGATTATTATATATAAGTTCAAGTTTATATTGAATGAGTGTGAGATGTGTGTGTGTTTATGACATGAAGTGTGGAGGTGAAATCAGATGGGATTCTGATTGAGAATAGAACATACAGAGCTGCAACAAAATATCTGATCAGTGAGGATCAAGTCTTATAAGTTAGAGAAAAGATCTGAATCACAAAAGACACTTGCTTCATCATACAAGTCAATTCATTATTACTCTCTAACAATTGTAGCAGTGAACCAAAATCTCTTTACAGAGTAAACTTAACAGTCTTTTGTAAATCTTCTCACAAGGTGACATTTCTACATTGAAGTGTTTGAAGACCTCTAACAAGGCCACTCCTTATAGGGTGATTAAATCCTTTAACAGGGTCACACCTAACAGTGTGTTATTGTAACCTTTAACAGGGTTGGATCCTAATAGGGCTCACTTCCGAAGAGTGATAAACAGTGACTAGTTGCAATTGGTAGTTTTTCCCTAATTGGGTTTCCATGTTAAATCTTGGTGATATCTGTGTACATGTTATTTTCTTTATGGTTCATGCTTCTGCAATTAATTACTAAATGATAATCATAGTTAATATCTTAAGATTTTCTATTTTAACCAAGTTATAGTAGAATATCTGTGTTAATCAAGAAACAATGATAAAAAAATTTAAGACATCAAAGGGACTTGGATTTTTTTTTTGTAGTAACTAATTCACCCCACCACTCTCAGTTACTTAGCTCATTTCCAACAGTTGGTATCAAAGCTTGTTGGTGCTTTTAGGGAAGGTTTCAAGGCCTAAGCTAAAGATCATAGATGTCTTACAGAATGGAGATCCCCAAGCTTAACAAAGACAACTTCACTGCATGGAAAGATTTGATGAGGCTACATCTATCTACTATTGGAGACACTAGTTTGCAATTCCTTGTTCATAAGTATGTGGAACCTCCAAGACCTATGTCTATGGAATAGATGATGGACATGAAGAATCATAACATAATGATAATTGATATTTCTTCTTCATGTTAGAATAGTCCCAAAGGATAACTGAGAGGGGGGGGGTGAATCAGTTATCAGTTACTTAAGTCCTTTTGTCTACTTCTTCAACTTTAGTATACAACAAATTAAATGCATAATCAGATAACACAGTACTCAACACACAATTTGATTATGGGGAAACCAAATGGTAAAAACCCCGGTGGGAATTAGCACCCACAATAAACTATACTTGTTTGTAGTATTAATCCTTGTTAGAAGATATTTCAACCCTGTTAGGAGTTGTACAATAAAATGCATTAAGTATAGTGACCTGGTTAAGGGTCAGACCCTATTAGGAGTCTTTTACAAGTAACCCTATTAGGGGTGGTGGACTCACTGTTCAAAAGCTCACTGCTTGATGGTGAAGGCTACAACCTTCTGAATAATAGATATGTACTATATTTGATGATGAACTATAGAGTAGACCTGCTATCTTGATCAGTTCCAGTGTATTACAATCTTTCACTTCTTCTTCACATAGACCCTTGATGAATGAACCAACTCTGATAATCTTCTCTATACATCTTTCTTTACATTTCATATAATTCACACTTGGTGTATCACAAAGGAACTACTATAAGTATCTTCTCCAAATTAGAAGGTCATGTCCACTCTTAGAAATACTTCATAAATATCTTAGTCAGCTTAACTAAGAACGCAAACAATATTAATTCCGGGCAAGTCAATTCTGAACAGACGTGACGCTTCACTGAGTCAGCCTCACAAAATTAACCATAACTTTGCAATCATCTTGAAACACATTTGGCACCTTTGGATTTTTATCATCAACTCATAACTAAACATGAATATACACACACATATCCTGAAGATAGGCGCAACTCATGTAACACATTATATACGTCGGCCCTAAACCGTTGTACTTCTAGAACTGTAACTACTAATAACAGAATTGCATAACTTTACTAAAACATCATATCTGGGTCTGTGTGTATGAAAATAACATAATTAACATGTCAAAAACATGTATCTATCCACACAAGTCTTCATGTCATCATTTAGATAAGTTCATACAGAATTACTAATGTGTATTATATATTGTCATCAATGACAAACATACAATCAATCAACTGCTCTAAATCAAATCTCCAACAATCTCCCCCTTTGAAATTGATGGAAAAATATGATATCAAAAACATCCTCTGTTCATGGTGTCCTCTTTCTTTTACAATCTTCTCAATATTCTCATCAAGTATTTCTCTAAACTGCTGCAGTTCCTCTGTCTGTGTTTTTGTTCCATCTATATACTCCCCCAGAGTATATGCTCCCCCTTAGTACATAGTCTTTCTTACTATATACTCCCCCTTTGACATCAATGGAAAAGGGTTCCATAGTCCTTTAGGCATAGGTACTACTCCATAAGTAGAGTAGTCAACCATTCATCAGTCACTTAATGACTGATGTCTTTGCTACTACTTCTAAACAGACTTAGGAGAGGGAATTAATCCCAACTTCTCCTTGAGATAATAAAAAGTATCCTTTGATAAGGGTTTTGTGAAAATATGTGCCAACTATTCTTTGGTGTTCACATAGTCCAATTTCACTTCTTTGTCTGCAACATTCTCTCTTAAGAAATGGTACTTGATCTCTATGTGTTTTGTCTTTGCGTGCATGACAGGGTTCTTGGACATGTTGATAGTGCTAGTATTATTACAATGAATGAAAATAGGATAATCAACCTGAATGCCAAAGTCTTTAACCATCTGCTTGAGCCAAACCATAGTTGAACAATTTAGTGCTACTACAACATATTCAGCTTCTGCTGTTGACTGAGAAATATAGTTCTGCTTCTTGCTTGTCCAAGAAACCAACCTATCTCCATGGAATACTACTCCTCCTAAAGTTCTCTTTCTGTCATCAATACAACCTTCCCAATCCGCATCTGTATATACATGAAGCTTTACATTCTCTGATTTAGGATACCATAAACCATAGTCTATAGTTCCCTTTAGATATTTGAATATCCTTTTGACTGCCATTAGGTGACTCTGCTTGGGTTTAGCTACAAATTTTCCAATAATGCCAAATACATTAGATATGTAAGGTCTAGATTGAGTTAGATAAATGAGTTTACCAATCATATATTTATACAATGTATTATCAACTGCTGTGGAGTCATCATCTTTTGAAAGCTTTCTTCCTGTTATCATGGGAGTGCATACTGGCTTACAATCATCCATATGAAAGGTCTTCAGTATTTCCTTCACATATTTAGATTGATTAATGAATATACCTTTATCTGTTTGCTTTATATTTAATCCCAAAAAGTATTTTATAGGACCAATCATACTCATTTCAAATTCATTATGCATTTCTTTTGCAAATGCTTTACTGAGCTTATCATTACCTTCAAAGATAATGTCATCAACAAATATAGAAACTAACAATAATCCATCAGGTGTTTCTCTTATGAATAGGTTATAATCTGCTACTCCTTTCTTGAATCCAATCTTTGTAAGATAACCATCAAGTCTCTCATACCAAGCTCTTGGGGCCTATTTAAGACCATAGAGTGCTTTCTTTAATTTGCATACCATGTCTGATTCATCTGAAAGATTAAATCCTTCAGGCTGTTCAATGTAGACTTCTTCATTCAAATCACCATTTAGAAAAGTTGATTTTACATCCATTTGATATACTTTGAAGTCTTTGACTATTGCATATGCCAAGAACAACTTTATGGCTTCCAGTCTACTCACAGGGGAAAATGTATCAGTGTAGTCTATTCCTTCTCTCTGCGCATATCCCTTACATACCAATCTTTCTTTGTTTCTAACTACTGTACCATCTTCATTCATCTTGTTTCTGAATACCCACTTTGTTCCAATCATATTTTTGTCACTGGGTCTGGGGACCAATTCCCATGTGTCATTTATGATTATCTGATCCAATTCTTCTTTCATTGCATTCTTCCAATCAGATTCATTACAGGCATCTTCAACACTTAAGGGTTCAATCAGTGAGAGTAAACATACCTCTTCATCCATTGCTAGGCCTTTTGCTTTAGATCTGGTCAAAAAATTGCTGCTCTGATCTCCAATGATGTCATCTTTAGAATGGCATCTAGATGTGAATTTTCGAACCTTAGGTGTGTCTTGTTCTTCTATAGTCTATGATTCTTCTCTGCTTGATTCAGGGTCAATGCATGAGACATCAATGTAATCAAACATTTCTTCAATAACAGTATCTTTGCTGCTTGATCTGGATTCATCCTCAATCATAGGTGCATATTCATAGTATGTTTCTTGAACCATAAACTTTTCATCAATCTTAACATGTGTGCTTTCAATTATCTTCTTTAATCTCAAATTGAAACATATATATTCTTTGCTTTTAGTAGAATAACCAAGGAAAATACCTTCATCACTTCTAGCATCAAACTAACCAATACCATCATCTCTCTTGATGTAGCACTTGTTGCCAAAGATTTTGAAGTACTTTACGGTAGGTACATTTCCAAACCAAATTTCATAGGATGTCTTATCCACGCCTGCTCTCAATTGGGTTCTATTGATAGTATATACTATTGTGTTCACTGCATCTCTCCAATAGGTGTGCGCAAATTTTCCTTCAATCATCATAGTGTGTGCTGTATCAAGTATGATCATGTTCCTTCTCTTTGCAATCCCATTCTACTAGGGGGTTCTAGGTGCACTCAATTGTCTTTTAATACCATTCTCTTCACAATAGTCATAAAACTGATCAGAGGTGAACTCTCCTCCTCTATCTGATCTCATACATTTCAGTTTTAATTCAGATTCATTCTCAACTTTAGCTTTGAATATTTTGAAATTTTCAAAGGCTTCATACTTTTCCTTTAAGAACTCAACCCACATCATCCTAGAAAAATCATCAACAAACAAAATGAAATACCTTTCTCCGTAGTATGATCTTGTTTGAGTAGGACCACATAAATCTGTATGCACTAGGTCCAATTTGTTCTCAACTGAGTTATGCTTGCTTCTGAAGGAACTCCTTACATGCTTTCCCATAACACATTCCCTGCATATTATGTCAACTGGTCTTGCAATACTTGGTAGGTCTCTAACTACCTTAACATTGCTAATCTTTACTATATTATCAAATTTGATATGACAAAGTCTCTTGTGCCATAACCAACTGTCATCCACTTTTGCAACAAAAATACTTACATCAGAATTAAGCTAAAAAATATTACCTTTTGTTTTGGAGCTTGATGCAATCATGTCTCCATCCTTGTTGTTAATGATGCACTTTTTGTCCTTGAACTCTAAATGATAACCTTTGTCAAGTACTTGTCGAACACTCAGCAAGTTATGTTATAATCCATCAACATATAGAACATCATCTATCTTATTCTTTCCATCAAAAGTGATAGAACCTCTGCCTATGATAGGTTTAGGAGTGTTATCTCCAAATCTAACCATACCAACTTTGTACTTGTCCAACTGAACAAATCTGTATTTGTCACCTGTCATATGATGAGAGCATCTGTTGTCAATGATCCAATCGGTTTTGATGTCTGCTTTGGAAATTAGGGCTAGTTCTCATTCTTCCTTTTCATTTGCAATATCCATTTCCTCAAGCATCCTTTCCGTATCTCTAAGGGAAATGAATCCAATTTCATCTTCTCCTGAATCTTCATCGGTTACACCCTCTTCAGCATGATAACATTCCTTCTTATATTTGGGTTTGTAATCAGATCTAAACTTCTTGAGTCTTGTGGGACATTTAGATGTAAAGTGACCTATCTTATTACATGAAAAACATTTAAATGGAAGTTGTCCTTTATATTTTCCTTTTCCTTTATTTTCTCTTCTAGTAATCATGGCTATGATTTCTTCAAGTTCTTCATCAACTTCTTCTTTTTCATTGTGACTGGAGATGTGCAAGGATTTATTACCATGGACTGTGACTTTGAAAGTTGTTTCACTTTTAGGTTCAGTCTTTAATCTTGATATCTCAAATGCAGAGATTTTGCTGATTAGAGTCTCTCTCTTGAAGTTTTGTGAGAATTGCATAGTTTCCTCTAGAATACTGATCTTTTTTTCATAGTCTGATGTCAAAGTAGTTAACAACTTATCCATTATA
>MU226461.1:4603785-4616809 GCA_018584345.1 Thuja plicata
GCTTTATGTTTTGGGTACCTGATCAAGCCTAGTTGCCGGGACCCATCTTTCCTGCTTTCTGCAGTAGTTTAGCTTTTTTGCTTCTCCCTAAGTTACACTTAAGGGGGGGTGTTAGAGTAGTCGAGTAGTGCTAATAATTAAATCAGTTAATTATTAGTTATCTACTCTTAGCTTAAGTTAGACTTAGGAAGTTTCTATTTCCTAGTAGTTTCCCTTTTAGGGTTTCGGTATCCTTTATAAGGATTCACCGCCTTGTCTTTCAGGAAGGAGATTGTATTTCATTTTCATTGTTGAATATAGAACATTATTTCTGTCAACATGTTTTGCAGTCTCTGGCCTATCGGCCACCATAGATCCTTCTATCTTCTGTCTTTTGCTTCTGTTTATGTAATAGCTATGCATGCAGGTGTTCTTGGGAAGATTGCAGTTTAGCAATCTTAACAGCCATAACCCGATCGGGTTTTTAAGAAGTAAAACTTATGCATTTTATTCTCCATAACCTGAGTGCATTTTGAAGAAACTAAAATAGGCTTTACTCTGGAAGCCATAACTTCCACATACTAAGTCTGATTGACTTCGTTCAAAAAGAGTAGGAAATATATTGAGAAGATCTAACACATTATTAACCTACGATCATCATTAGGCATCAACATTTTTATTGTCATTCATTTGAATCAAGTAAGGTATAAAATAGGCACTCATTATTGCCCATACATGCAACATATAGGAAAATTAGTATGCTCTCTCTCTCTCTCTCAATGAAGATAGGAGACATAGGCAGCTTCCCTTCGCTAAGAACTAGGAAAAGAAGGACAATTATATATAGTTTGGGCGGGTGACCTTGTTTATCGAGATGAAGCACCCCCTCAAATTTTATGGTGATTTGACCAAGATTGAATGACCTACGGCCTACTATTTTAAAGGGTGTGAAGCGGCTATTTTGCTTTAGGTGGTCCTAGAACTGACCACCCATAACAAAGAAAGTTGAGCTAAGCCAAGGTAAATAAAAGGATAGGCACAAGTAGTATAGGAAAGAGCAGTTCACTAAGTTTACCTAGACGTAGTGGTTTCATCAACATAAAAGGCTAGCCATATATTCTCTTCGTTGTTAGTAGAGAGAGAGAGTTGATTTTCCTATATGTTGTATGTATGGACAATAATGGGTACCAATTTTATAACTTACTTGATTCAAATGGATGGTAGAAAAAAATGTTTATTCCTAAAGATGATCATAGGTTAATAATGTTTTACATCATCTCAATATCTTTCCTACACTTTTTGAATGGAGTCAATCAGACTCCATATGTGGAAGTTATGGCTTCCAGAGCAAAGCCTATTTTAGTTTCTTCAAAACCCGATTAGGTTATGGAGAATAAAATGCATAAGTTTTACTTCTTCAAAACCCGAATGGGTTTGAAGTAATTTTTGATTTTAAAACTAAATTGGGTTATTTGAAATTTAGAAACCAAATCAAGTTCTGAGACAGATTGTGTTTTTTAATAATATTTTCTAGGATTGGTTACCAAGCTGAGAACAATTTTGAATTTTCAATAACCCGATCGGCTTATATGAAATTTGATTTTTTTTTAAAGACGTGTCCACATTTTTGGTCCACAACTTGGTGCACGTACCCCTATACTATCTTGAGAATGAACATTAACAACCACCATTTGGACCTTTGACACTTGAGTAGATAAGAGAAAGACAAGATCACACACAAGTTATGATCGAGATATAATCTACTCTCAGTGATCTAGAGTTTAATGACCTTAAAGGATGTGATACAACAAAGAAAATGTGGGACAAGATTTAATTAATACATGTGGAGATCAACATGTTTAGAAGGCAAAGGTTGAAAGCTTAAGAGGAAAAATTGATTCTATGAGAATGAAAGAATGTGAAAATGTTACACTATACAATGCAAGACTAAAGGAAACTTTGAATGCTATCAAAGGCGTTGGAGGATAGATAACTAAAGAATATGTGACAAACAAACTATTGAGAACATTTTTACCTATGTATTCAATACAATTATTTGCAATACAAGAACTAAGAACCATTCCTCAAATGATTGTTTCATTGGATACTACTATTGGTAAGTTGATTGCTTTTGAGCTTAATGATTTTGATAATAGTTTGCCTACTACTACTAGGATTGAGTCTGCATTTAAATCATTTCTGAAGATTGGAAGTTCAAAGGATTTTAAACATAGTGATGGTTATGCAATTAGTAGAAGTGAAGGATTTTATAGTTGCAAGAGTGAGTTAGAAGAATAGTATGCTAAAGATGAAGCAAATGAAAAAGAGTTTGAAGCTCTACTAGATAGAAGACAACAAAGAGGTAAAGGAGAGTATCAAGGTAAGATACCTTTGAAATTTTTTAAATGTAACAAGATTAGACACATTTCTGATAGATGCCCTGAAAATGATAGTGATGAGAAGAAAGCAACAAAGATGATAACAAAAGAGAAAACAAATTCAAAAGATTCTGAGATTTCAAAAAAAAATATAAGAAGTCATGTCATATTGCTAATGAAGGACTAACTGATGATGATATAGATGTTGATGACGCTGAATAAGTTGCATATTTTTCTATCAAGGAAAATTCTAAAGAATAAAATCAAGAAGAGAAATCCCTAATATCACATTTAAGAAAGAATGATACCTGGATTATAGACAATGGGTATTCACACTATATGACTAGTGACACACTTAAGTTCACTACTATGGAAGAACATGATAGAGGATATGTTAGATTTGGTAACGGTGCTCCATGTCCTATGAAAGGTAAAGGATCTATATTTCTATTGTATAATATCATATGTGAAGATGTATATTGGGTTGAAGGACTAAAGTATACTCTATTGAGTGTGGCATAGATAAACAATACAGAACATCGATTATAATTGCAATATGGAAAAGTAAAAGTGTTTGATTATAAAGGAAGTTTGATTGTCACTGGAGAACAATCTAAAGGTAACCTATTGTAAACCTTGATACATCTACTAAGATTTGTTTATATGCTAAAGTTGAAGATGCATGGTTATGGCACAAGAGGTTATGTCATGTGAATTTTTGCAATCTAATATAAGTGAGCAAAAAGAATAGAGTTAGAGGTCTACCAAGATTGGAAAAACCTAAGAATGTCATGTGCAAGGAGTGTCAAGCTGGACAAGTGAATAAGTCAAGCTTTACAAGTAAGTCTTATATTACACAAGAATTTTTGGACTTAGTACCTATGTGGACCAATGAGAACACAAAGCTAATATGGTGATAATTTTTCATTTTCTTGAACTGATGATTATTCTAGAGTGACGTTTATCATGTTTTTAAAAGAAAACTTTGAATCTTTTCAAATGTTTAAGTGGTACAATGGAAGAGTTGAAAAGGAGACTAGAAAAAAATTGAAGTGTCTGAGATCTTACAGAGGAGGAGACTTTACTTCTGATGAGTTTACACTCTTCTACAATGAACATGGAATAAAGAGACAAATTTTTGCACCAAGGACAGCACAATAGAACAGTATAGCTGAAAGGAGAGACAACTCCATTATGGATTGTGTGAGAACAATGATAATTAAGAAGGGTATTTCTCAAACATATTTGAGAGAAGGAGTCAACTCTGCTACTTATACACTTAATCATGTACAGTTGAAGAAAGGTACAAACATGACCCCATATGAGATTTGGTATGATCAAAAACCAAATGTAAGTTATTTCAAAGTATTTGGAAGTAGATGCAATATTCTTAAAGGTGCTAGAGATGGTAAGTTTTATTCTAAAGGAGATGAAGAAATATTCTTAGGATATTCTACAAAGAGAAAAGCCTACAAATTTCTGAACAAATATACTAACAAAATTATAAAAAGTGAAAATGTGAGAATCAGTGAATTTGTAGAGAAATATGATGAGGACAAAAAGAAAGAACCTTAGGACTATAAAAAAAAATTGTATATGTTCAACCTTATGTTGCTAATACCTTACTGAAAGCACAAATCAGGGAGGAAACTTAACAAAGAGAACTACAACTGAATGATGGAAATGAAGTTCCACTGCCTACCAATCTTGTTCTAGCCAAGTATGGGTGATCCCACAAAACTGTGTCCCAATTTTTGGCCAACTTTGACTCTGAAATGAACATTCTGAAAAAAAAACTTCACTTTCGAACATCTATTTTCGTAAAACCATTAAGAATTTGAAGATGATTTAAACTAGTGGCTTTTGGCATTTTGTTTCTAGTTTATAAATTTTTTATTTTTTTTAAATGGAATTTATTTTTATCCGTTTTTCCTTCTCCTTCAAAAATTGTTTTTTGTGAAAAATCAACATTTTTTAGGAGTGACACTCACTTTGATCAGCCTAATTTTTTTTATAAAAATGATAAGAACGTGATTATTTTGAATTTAGGGTTGTAACACCAATATCTACAAAATCCATTTGGTTTCATTCAATTTGGTTGAATATTTAATAGTTTATTGAGTTATGAAGTGACATTAATTATAATTTGGACATAGGCTCACTTGGATCTCTCTAACTCTCTCTCTAGATATCAAAATTCATTTATTATTTTTTTGATAGAAAGGTAACATGAAACCTATTTTCTCGATATTTTTCATAATTTTTTTCCCTAATATCCTACTTTTCCAGAAGCATCAAACATAGAAGTCGTTAAATGGTCATACAACCTATGTTTAGTAAAAATTAAAAAGAAAAGTCTTAATAAACTCAAGATATATATAACTCATAATCATTGGAAAGATTACTCTGAGTACTATCATCCTGTATTTTTGGTTTTTAAATAAATTTATTTCATCCCACAAAAATTTAATGTCAAAGTGATTTTTTGTTAGCATTTTGATGGGTGCAAAGGAGACTCAATTATAGGTGTGAGTGAGGAGTAGAGGGATTATACCAAAGGGATTTTTGTCCAAGAGGCTTTAATCTAGCCATTTTCAATTTACTCCTTCAAATGGGAGCTCTCAAGGCTTAAATCATCATATTTTCTTAAAAATGTGCAATTTTAGTAATAATCAGGATGTTCAAAAAAGTGAGACACACTATTGTGGGACCACCCGTATGTGAGGAGATACCACTCACCGAGAAAGATAATTGGTGAAAAGTATGTTGTGACAAGAAGAAAGCTAAGAGACAATGCATTCTTAATTTCTGAATTAGGGCCAAGAAGAGTAAATGATGCATTGGAGAATGAAGATTGGGTTAAAGCTATGAAATAAGAGATAGATCAAATTGTAAAGAATAACAAATGGAATTTAGTACCGATACCTAAAGATAGAAATGTTACTGGTACAAGGTGGATTTTTAGAAATAAATTGAATGAACATGGAGATGTAATCAGAAACAAAGCAAGACTTGTTTGCAAGGGGTATGCACAAGAAGAAGGTATTGACTGTGGTGAAAATTTTGTACTTGTTGCTAGATTAGAAGGAGTTATAATTATACTAGCATATAGAGCTTACAAAGGATTAACATTTTATCTAATGGATGTCAAGTCTGCATTTATTCATGGTATTCTTGAAGAAGAAGTTTATATAGAATAGCCTGAAGGATTTTCTAAGAATAATAACAAGGACATGGTATGCAAACTACACAATGCACTATATGGTTTGAAAAAATAACCCTTAGCTTGGTATGAAAGATTAAATGCATATCTATTCAAGATTGAATTTCAAATAAAAAGTGACAATAGTAATGTGAATCTGAAATGTGATAGTAATAATAAGATTTTGATTGCTGAAATATTTTTTGATGATATTATTTTTGGAGGAAATAACACATTATGCAAATATTTTGTTGAAGAGATGAGAAAGGAATTTGAGATGTCCATGATAGGAGAGATAGAATTATTTATTGGAAAACATATTCAACAAGTCAAGGATGGGATATACATCACAAAATCAAAGTACATCAAGGAGATCCTAAAGACTTTTTGGGTGGAAGACCCAAGACTGGTTGGAACACCGAGGGTCACTATTTGCAAGTTATCAAAATAAGATGAGTCAAATGAAGTGAATGAGACACTATACCGATCAATGATTTGTAAGCTACAATATGTTGTATATAGAAGACTTGATATAGCTCATGCAGTTGGAATTGTTGCAATATTTTTTGTCGATCCAAACGAATCACACATGTTTTCAATTAAAAGAATATTTAGATATCTCAAAGGAACCGAGGACTTTGATCTAGTGTAAAAGAAAGGAGGAAATTTTTAATTGAAGCTCTACACTGATGTTGATTGGGCCAGAAACATTGATGATAGAAAAGTACAAGTGGATGACATTTCTTTTTAGGAGAAAGAGTAGTGACATGCTTGAGTAAGAAACAAAGTTGTATATCAAATTCCACTGTCAAGGCTAAATATGTTGCTACAGCTATGAATTGTGCAAACATTGTATGGATAAAACAACTACTTGAAGGTATGTTTTAGAGGATATTACCATTATAGTTACTATTTTATGTTACAATAAAAGTGATAGAAACATATCAAATAATCTGGTGATGCACTCTAAGACAACACATTTCTATCAAGTATCATTACTTGAGAGAAAAAGTTCAAGACAAGCACGTGATGTTGGAGTATGTGAACTCAAAGGAGAAATTTGCAAATATATTCACTAAGACACTACCGAAGGATTCTTTTGAGTATCTCCGAGGTACATTAGGGGTCCTACCCCTATCCAACATTCACTAGAGAAATATGCATGCTGCATCAATTCTAGGACTCAAAAGAATATCCATTTTGTGAGTTGATGCTAGTGTTCACACTTTAGGTTATGCCTAAAGTTGTGTAAAGTAATTATGTATGAAATGAGTTATCAGTACATGCATGGTATGATCCACTTCCTGAACAAGTTTTTAGGAGTATGTAACTTTGGTAATCTTTTCAAATAGGGAAAATGAATAATTGATGAATATAGAGAAAGAGGGAGAATGACTGATTGAAATAAAAGAAAGAGTGAGAATGATAAATAAACATAAAGGGAGAATAAGATCAAACAACTTAGAGGGAGTCAAGATAGAACATAGATGTAAGAGTATGCCATCATCAATTGACAGTGTTTTCATCAATGCCAAAGAGGGAGATTGTTACTCAACTGATGGAGATGATGATGAAGACTAAGATCAAAGGTATACAAGATTGTAGAAAGGATTAGATCAGTTGTTATTTTGTCATTGATGTCAACAAATTGATTTTTGGTTCATATTGAATTTCCATATCTTTTGGAGTTTATTTAAATGGGAAAGTTAATAAAGATCACACTATGATAATTTCATATTCAGATAATTGTTTTCTACTTTATCAAGTCGTTAAAGAATATTGGGAAAGTTGGTAAAACTAAAGAGTTAAGTTATCGATAAAAAAAAAATTCCAGCAATAAGGGTTATGTAAGTTGGTTAAGACACTGAGACATTGAGGCACCAAGAAGTGCAAGTTAGTCACCAAACCAAGAGTTAGCTGTCAAGCGCAATAGATGTGAGAAACAAGGATAAGAACACATTTAGTGGCAAGCCACAACGATTTGGAAGATTCCAAGAATGAAGAATAAGTTAGTTACAAGATCTACAAATGGGAAAAATCAAGGTAAAGATCTATGGTATATATTATGTGGAAAAAGTGAAGGTTTTACTTCCAAAAAAAGTGCAAGTCCCAAGGTGATGCTGAAGTGGTTAACCGAGTTTCAAGTTCATTGAAACCGTTCAAAAAGTTGATCTAACGGTTGAGAGTGATTGAAGGAAAACCTAATCAAGGAGATTAAGAGACAAAAACAAAGTTTATTTAAAGGATGAATTCAAATAACACAAAGCTAGCAAGTTGAAGTGTTGAAGTGCTACCGAGTGAAGTAGTGAAGAGAAAAGAGGTTTAAATGTAGTCTTAAAAAAATATTGATGAAGTTTTGATGCCATTAGTTAGAAAGAGCATAAGGGATATGGTCAAGTAAGAGGTAGTTGTATTTTTATAGATCATTTAATACATTGTTGCTTATTTTTCATTTGTAATAGATAAATCTCTTAACTGAGTGGACTTAAGAGTCTTATTGTAAGATTCTTGAGAAAGGTGACATTCTAAAAGAGTTTTCAAATCCCTCTAACTAGGCCACTCCTAATAGGGTGAACATCTTAACAGATCTGAGCTAAATCCCCTAACAAGGTCAAACATAACAATGTGCTTTGTAATCTTTAATAGGATTGAATTTTAATCGAGCATACTTTAGAAGAGTATTTTTATTTGTGGGTGATAATTCCAACAGAGGTTTTTCCCAAATTGGGTTTCCTCATTAAATATAGTATTAAATATGTTGAATGTTTCACGTGCGTGATATTTACTATTTATACAAGTTACTATTTGAGTTATTGAAGTTATTTTGTGATTCAGTTGTTGTCGTTGTTGTTTATCCTATAGAATTGAATCAGAGTTAAGTTTTAAACTTTTAAAGTATCATAGTTTTGTGATTCCCCCCTCCTCTCAGTAATCCAAAACTAGCTTCTCTCTAATTCCTAGATTTTCTAAAGAAGAGAACAATTTATTGACCTGGTCATTGCTTAGCTTTTTCCACCTTCACCTTCCCAAAACCGTAACCTTTATTGCACTAGCCCTTCATCAATTTGTCCACTATAGGACTAGGTCTAACTGCTGAGTGAAATACCTGGTCATCCTTCTTCATTAATCATGATCTGAATCAATATGTTAGAACAAAGACATACAAAATAAACATTGACAAAACACGCATACACACATTTTCATCCAAATAGCTAACTACTTATGAAATTTTTTTACAGATTTATCATATTTAGTATATAACATTCATGGTCATGTATGCATGTCAAAGTATTATAAACATATCAGATGTTTCTGTGGCTTCATACCAGTTAATGTCATGAAAAGAGTAACCAATTTCAAGAAAAACATAAAAAGATACGAAACAAAGTATGATAAAAATTATTCTAGACATAGTAGAAAGGGTTAAAAAGATGGCATAAATATGTCATATCAAGGATGTATCAACTAACAAGGTAGAATACTTGAATGTAAATACTGCAATGTTTAATAGAGAGAAAGTGGAAGAAAACGCATAATTAGTTGAACAATTGAAGGAGATAAGGGAACAAAATTAATTACTAGATGCGTCTCCAAGAAAGATCCTTGTATTGATAGATGTGGTTGAAACTTAAATGTTCAGAATAGATGTTGGTCTTGAAAAGGACAAAATAATTCAGTCTGAAAGAAAATTGGTCAAGTTATAGAAAGATAACATGCTACTGAAAAAGGATTTAAAAACTTGTAAGTTCAAAACAGCCCAAGATTTAATCAAGGCTAGCTTCCAGTAAATTCTACGTCACTTGCAACTCATGTGGAATAGGTACCAAAACATTATGAAAATCATTAAAAGGTAGAGAAAGATTGAATTTAATTTAAAACTTCTTATTAAAATATTTACAATATTTAGAGGATTATTTTGAAAGCATTAAAGAGGAAGTTGAGTAGTCATGGATGGATATGATTAGTGAATCAAAATTTATAATGACAAAGGTGGGTGCACTATTGAAAAAAGATCAAAAATTGCATGTTTGTGTGCAAAAGGATCTCAGAAGGTTTTATAAATTACAGGGTAGATTACCCCCTCCTTTTTTAACAGATACAAGAGAGAACAAAACAAAGTAGGAGTGGAAGGATGAAGTTGGGTGGTCTCTTTTATATGATGTTATAGACAAGGAAACAGATGATGATAACAAATTGGAAGAGAAATTTATTAAAAAATTGGATGGTCTATAAGAATTAAAGTATAGCATTAGAATCCTAAATAGAAAAAATACAACAGTAATCAATCAAACCTATTATGCACACTACAAGGCCTGCAACGAGTTTTTGTAGAAAGATATATGATAAGATGGATAGATTTTGATGAAACAAAAAGATTTCAATGCCTTGGTAATTTCAAACCATAAGAAATTTTGTGTCTTTCAAATCTAGCATCCCCATCAACTATTGTGCAAACCACTTGTTTTCACTTTCAAATTTAGAAGGGACAACCCAACCTAAAGAATACAATCGTAAAGGATAATGAATTTAGTCATAAATGTTTACTAGATATTGGTCGATGAAGGATGTTTTTTTTTAAAGATGCTCATATTATAATATTTTGTAACAAACTTTAGTTCTAACATGAGGAAAATAGACCCGAAGATTTTTGTCTCCCTTATGTTTATAAAAGGGAATTCAAGGTCTTTTTGGAAATAATGGAATGGTGTACTGAGAGGGGAGGGGTGAATCAGTACCCTCAAATTTTTTATCAATTAACCTTTATCCTTTGAGTAATCAATTGTATTACCAACAATTTGTGCTATCTTATCTTTGTGTATGTTATATCAATTCATTAACTCAATAAGCATGTAAAACATTCATGCAATGTAATGACACATGACACAACATTTGGTAATGCAAAAAACTCCTGTTAGCAGGTAAAAAATACGGTGGGGATGAAACCCACAAAGCTTCACTATCTGTAGAATGGAAGGGGTCAGTTAAGGCTTACAATTTTGATCACTTTTGATGATCTAACCTATTAGGAGTATTATGTCCAGACTAGTTAAGGTCTTCTCTGTTAAGATATTTAGCAACACTATTTAGTGTGTACTCAGTTAAGATATTTACAAAGGATTGTTAAATCCACCTTTCTTGAAAGTGTTTCTTTAATTTGATACACTTGTTTTAATGTAGTAAAAAATATTTAGTGAATTGAGTGTATGCAATCTACAATTGTTGATTATAGATCCATTAAATTCACATGTACAATGTATCACCTAATGTGATTGATTAATACCTTTCTTGCTTGGTAGCCTTGATTCTTTGTTCTTGATAACCTTTTTCATCTTTTGTTGTTCTTCTTCTTGAAACTATTAGTCTGATCCATAGATGTGCTCCTTGGCTACTATCATCCTCACATCTGTATGAAATTAATGATTATACATCTATTTATACAATAGATTGACCTAATTAAGTTTCACGTATTACAAATATAACTCTATGATCAAATGTTTACAACATGACATTGATCTCCTAGTTTGTATTTTTTTTGATTAGTTAGACTGATTAAAACAATTACAATTACATTTCTTGTCCCCCAAGAAATGGTTTTAAATCAAATCAAAATGATAAATATAAAACATAAGTGTTCTATTTGACATGGAAGTCAGAACCACATTTCTCGGGATGTAACTGACTTTCGGTGAGTGATGCTCAAGTAGCTCTATTTTGTATCTATTGGTGTTCCTTCTATGAACTGTCCATTGGGGTCCCTTGCTCTGTCCAATTCCTATATTTTCTATGCTATCGGTTTACGCTTCAACATTTTTGGGTTGAACTATACAAACTCTGTTGGGTTTCTCTTGGGATTTGTCTTGTCGGGTTTCTCTTGAACTTAACACTTTCGATGACCTTTGTTATCTATACTTTCAGTTTGTACTGAAATCATATCTTCTGGTGTAGGTGTTACCAATGGTTCAAAAAATATTTTCCATTTGCATACTAATGGAAAAATGTGTCATCAATCTCCCCCTTTGACATTAGTATATGTTGGTACTCCCAAATTTGGAACAAATTTGGAGTGACCATGTGAAAATTTTCAGTTGAGCACAAGCCAGTACCCTTGCAAAATGGTGTAATAGGACTCAGTTGGAGTGATTGAGAAAGGTGCCCGGATGATTTTTATGAGATACAAATTTGGGAGAGGCTTTAATGCCTTTCATTTGATGTATGCAGTGGGTCCCAGCTCCTGAGTTTCAGTTCTGACATGTTTAGGCAGTAGTCATTTTGAGGGGGTCACCCAATTCTGCATTTTTGCTAATTGTCAATTTGTTGTCCGGAGCCTACTTTGTCTCTGAGTATCTTACACCCTGTTGAGTTTCATGGTTCGCCACTTTTGGAATCTTTAACATGCATATCAGAGAGATTATGTTTTAAACCTCAGGTCATTCCAAATCCGTTTGATAAGCTTTCATATTTCCCAAAGTTGGGGGTTCATGAACTGTCTGCATTTTTGTCCTGCCTTGAAATCTGAATAACCCAGTTTGACATGTTATAACTTTTGACCAGTGCAACCAATTGAGAAAATTCCTTTTGCATTGTGTTCCATTGGTCACACACTCCATATGTTCCAGTCTGTAGATCTTTACGAAATCAGATGACAGGTTTTCAAGAACCATTCTGACAGCGATAAAATCTGATTTCCTGTGTTTTCAAGTTCAAAATTACTAAGTAACCTACTTTGAGGCCTTGAAAATCTATACCCAGGTGAACATTTTGGATAATTGGCTTGTCCCTCATATTGAAAACATAGGAATGTACCTACCTGAAGATTTATAGACTTCTACCAATCCATTTGTCCGCATTGCCAGATCCTTTCCATGTCAAGTTTATTAAGTTTCACTAAGTCCAAAATTCAGAATTAAATGGCATACTTTGTCCTTTCCCCATTTGCACCTAGTTGAAGGTCAGAAATAATTGGATATGGATTTTCATTATAGACCTAGGAATGAACCCCTTTGAAGATTCCCAAATCTTGACAAATCCAGTTGATCACTTTTCCAATTTAAATCTGAATCAATTCCCTGCATATTTGCATGTTTTAAGTCCAAAAAGTGTAAAGGTGCTATCTTTGCAAATTGGTATCAGTTTAGTGGTTTATTTTCAGAGGAAGACAATTGCGGGGTCATGTTCTACATATGACATTCAATCAGGATCCAGAGGTTGAGTTTCTAAAAGATCTTTTTGGTGACTTTACAAATTCAGTTTTAAAAGCAGTCTATTCAGTTTGCAAAGATGTGAAGTTATTTAAAAAAAAAAAAACCCACCAGTTGGATGCTTTGTGAAAATATTGCCTAATGGTTTGGATTCAGAGTGTGGGTATAGGTTTGAGGTACTTGAGCAATGTAAATGAATTTCATAGAGCATACAGGATAACTTGTCAAGTTTTCAGCTTCATTGATCAGTGAAACCCCCAATATTT
>MU226461.1:4626050-4647748 GCA_018584345.1 Thuja plicata
ATTTGTATCAGCAGGATACTTTTCAGTTTGTTGATCCCTTGAAGAGTGGATCATTAGGTTATCCCTCCTACATAAAAGGAAGAAGGATGAAAATCCTTGTATCACTAGTTTTTTCTATATTAAGGATAATGGTTTATATGGTTATATCTTGTATTTGATTATGCTTGGTCAGTTGCAAGGTAATTTATCAGTTGGTTTCATAAGAGATACGTAGCAAATCAGTGTCCACATTATAACATACTATGTAAACAGTTATCTTAAAAGGTAAAACCTGCCTGAGCATATGTGGAGCTCAAAAACAAAGAAGGACCTTATCCAGTCCTTAGCAATTAGGCTTTCCTTGTCCCTGAATCAGTATTAAAGGGTATGGTGTTCAAGTAGTTATATCAAGCATTGTGATTCATACAAGAAAAATCCCTAACAGTATAAAAAACTGATATGTTCAAAATACTAAAATGTGTAGTATGTAAACCATGTGTTCACCTTGTCATTATGACTCCCCTATGTATAAGCCAACATAATATATGTATATACATGTACACTTTCCTATATACTATACTCCCTTTTCACCTTATCTTCATATCATTTTCGCCTTTGAATCATATCATTCTACCCCTTTTTACTACTGTACATATCATTTTCCCCCTTTTTTGATAGTAAGGGAAAAGGTGTATACTTACAACTTATCAAAAATATGGGAATGAGAATTCTTCATGTCTTCCAATAGTTTCTCCCATTTCTCCTGTAGGTTTTCAAGAGCCATTTTCTCTAGTGTGATTCAGGCATGCATATCATAGATGTTGTCTACTAGAGACCTCTCTGGAGTTGCAATTACGTGTCTTGCCAAAGTCATGTGCTACTGCAAAAGTGTAAGACTTGTTAGCATTATAGCCTGTAGCTTGGTAACCTCATCTCTAAACTTGGTTTGTGCCTCTAGGATTTCCTATCTCAACCTTCTAGATTTCATAATATTTTCCAAATGCATCTTGATTACATTCTCATTTGTGGTTAGACTGTGTGCACTTGTATTCAGATCAGAATCTATTTGTGCAATCTTATTACTATTTTCCTTGGTGAATTTCTCTAAAGTGCACAACTTTTGTATTAAGGCAATAGCTTCAGAAATTATTGGATCTAATTCATTTGCAAGTTTTGAGAGCTTTACCTTGTTCTTTGCCACTTCTTGGCTGATCTTTTCTGTCAATTTGTATTGATATTTTTGTTCTGTTGGTTCTTTAATTTCTTTTTCTGCATCCACAATCTGAGATGTGATGGCCTTGGTTAGAATGGAAATTTGATCAAGGATGGGGGCATCTTGATCAAAATCTATGTCAGGCACTATTTGTGTCAATATATCCCTCGCAGTTTCTAACACTAGGGATTCTTTGTGCTCCTTCCTTAGCTTTTCTTGCATATATTTCCTTTGACATATTTCCGCATACTCTTGGAGAGATTCAAAATCCAATGTAGAAGGATCACACTTTGTTATTTCAATGATTTCATCGAGTGTTTCCTGCAGCTTGGTCTTCTTTTTCTTCTTCTTCTTCTTGGATGCTGAGCGGGAAGCACTTGAATGTAGCACCAGAGAAATATCCTTTTCTTAGTCACATGTCCTTGATGAAGGCTTTTGTGGTGTTGCATATTTTTCTTGATGCTTGGTATTTGCATGTCAGTTGGGAGTGGATGTCTCCACATCAACCTTCAATTTATCTACAGCATCTCCTTTGGTATCCTTAGGAGTAGCATCATCTTTCTTCTCTTCTTCACCTTTTTCTTTGTTCTCTCCATTTGTTTCTTTTGGTTCTCCATCTACTACATTATGTTCATTAGTTGTATCTTTCTATTCATCATTACCCTTATCCTTGGGTATGCTTGCATCAGACTCGGGTGAGATTTCCTTTTGTGAGATTATGTTAATAGCTTGTATTAATAGTGGCATTTGGCCTAGTATATTCACCTGTCCAGCATCTGTATTTGTGTCCTGTTCGTCAGTTTGGGATGGGAAAAGACTGAAATCTTCATCTTTTTGTACCTCATATGCAAGATCTCCTCAGATAATATCAATGATAGTATTATTGGGCCATGTTTCATCTGCAATGTCCATATCCTTGTTAGCTTTTGTGTTCAATTATTCTTTATTTACATCTTCATTAGTTATAATGATGTGTTTGGGGCTTGGTTTATCCTGATTTGCATTATTGTGTGGCTTGTTAGTGAGTGCTATTTGTGGCTCAGGAATTGTGTCATTTTTAGGTACATCAAGTATCTTTCTCCATTCATCCTCACTTTTTCTATCTAGCTCAATTAGATGTCCCTGTAGCACTTTGTAGGCTCTTAACTTTGGTGAGAACCTGTTGGAATGTTTCTTCATCAATTGTTCAATCTCTTCCATCTTAGATTTAGGTGGCATGACTAAAACTAGGGTTCTTTCCCTTATTTGTTTCTCTTCCTTTAGAGCATATGTCCTCCTAGCTGAGAGTCTCTCTAGAGGTTCTTTAGGGATTTTTTCTTCAAATTATATTGGAACATATTTGAATATGCTCATCATTGTGATAATTGCCTCCTCTATCTTATTTTGATCCTTGGGATCCAATTTTATCCATTTCCTAATCTTAGGGTCTGTGATTGAACCTGAATTGATGGTAGCTCCACATACCTCATCAATTGTAGAAGGAAGTGTGTTCTTGAAATATTGTTCATCTTTTTTGGTGTCCTATATTTTTTCCTTAGTTCTGTTTATCCTTCTTTTTTTCAAGGCCTTTTTCCTGGTTTGAGGCTTTCTTTTATAGGTCCTTACATGACCTTTCTTGACAGGCAGTGAGTCTTTGTTAGAAGTTTGACTCCATGTCCTTTGTGCATAATTTTTTCAAGGATTCTTCACGGGTGGTGTATCAGACTCTTTGTATTCTGAGTCACTCACCTTCTCAGATTCATCGATGGGTGAATGAACCTTGATTTATTTAGTCTATTTTGTTTCCTCTTCATTTACTGACAACTCTTTCTTCAAAGTCTTAACCATTTTCTTTTTCTTTCTATAAATTTTATTCACAACTAAGTCAATTTTTATCCTTTCCTTGGCTTCCTCATAAGTTCCAAACTTAGGTTGTGACTTCTCCAATGGTTCATTCAACAATGCCTCAATATCATTTAGTGTTTGATCTATGTTGATTTCATAGTCAAGTGGAGCTAACCATACTGCCCTTGGTATAGCTGGTTTGATAAAGGTGTTATAAGTGTCCACCATAAAGAAATTGTCAGTCTTTTACTTTTCTACCTGTTGCTCTGGTATCCTCGTCCTCTTCTGCATTGTGTCTTTGAATCCAATGAAATATTCATCCATGACTGATTCAAAATTATCTCCTAGTGATTTGATGAACTCACTAATCTATGTGGTCATTGGTCGGGTAGTGTCCCATTTGACATTACCGATAGATGGAAAGGATTGTTGAAAATAGAGAAATGTGCACATATTGAGTGAACTAAACTTACATGAATTAGACTGTGCAGTCATGATTGTCCTCATGTTCTCATCTAATTTCCTTATTAGAAGTTCTTATAGATCTAACTGCAGTCCCTTCTTAATAATTTTGTGTGATGTATCCAGTGCTCTAGATGCAATATTGTTCATCCTGCTAGCCTGAGATATTTTTTATCCTAAGACACATGCTCCAAATTTCACTTTCATCATTGGTGATGGTGGATACCTTTAATCCTCTTCCATCCCATACTACTCCTGTGGTCTTTTCAATATCAGTGTGAGGGGGGTACTTTAGTGCCTTTGCTTTATCATCTATAGGATAACTGATAACAACATGTATAACATCCTTGGTTATCATTTTTGGCTCATCCAGCCACATGTTTGGATCATGCACTCTGCTTAGCACTAACCGAATCCATTCGGCCTTGAATCCCTTCTGGAATAATATGGCATTTGTGAGCCCTTTCACTTCAATGTGATTATTTTTTTCTTTGATTGTTCCATGATCTTTGCAAAGATTTTTGTAAGCTTTATCAACCTTAAGATCTCATGTTTCTGCAATCTTGCAGTGAATATATGCTCAGATGTCCTCAACAAGCAAAACCTTAGCTGGTATACTATAGAATGCATCAACATTGTAGGGTTGTGAAGCAACCTTGGGATAGATCCTCTAATGAGGTTCTTCACAAGTGGCATTCTTGATTAGATTAACCTTTTTCTCCTTTGCATTCTTGATCTTGGAGGTTCATGAAGTAGTTGTCGTCGTTTCAGAAATTAGGGCTTTTCCCATAAAAGAAAACAAAGTTCTTGGTGAATGTTGTTACTTACTTCAACCTTGGGTGACTGCTAGTAATATTTCTGAGGGTTGTGAATAGGGTTTAATTCACTCTGCAATCTATTCACTTTGTGCTCTAGTTTTTCTCTTCTTCTTTGCTCAAATTACTTAGTTAATAATAAGTTCTTTCGTCGACTATTTATAGACTTTTTTCCCTAAGTCATGTCATAAATACTCACCCACGTCTCAGTGTTTGAAGATAGATTCATCAAGTAGCATACACACTTCATTCTCACTAATAACACCATGCTCTAGCCAGGTGTCAAGTTATTTGACTATTTACCGACGGATCTCAGTATATGGCGAAGACAACATTGTCTTTTTACATGATTATCGACAGAGCTCAGTTTACACTAGTGACTTAGCTTTTTATGTGTTAACTAATGATGCTCGGTAAGTATAGACAACTTAAATTTGTATGTACAATGATTATTTTTGGTAAGCATTGACCGATAGGATTGAATTCATAGAATCATAACAAGTAATATCATAGTGGATCTTTAATCATGCTAGTTTGTCTTTTCATCAATGTACACTGGAACTGATGCAAAATATAACTTGGTATAATGTACTTCCATACTTACTTGTTCTTCTTAGGTGGGGGTGGTGATGTCACTAGATCCATTGGATAAGGTGTCACCATTTGCATTGCTTGGTCTGGCATCTTCAGTGTTTTTACCTTTTCTCCACATTTTGTTTCTCATCTTCCTGATGTCTTCAATGGTGTTTTCATTTGCAAAAGTGTTGTCTCTGTCACTTGGTCTCTATAGTCCTTTCTTAGATGACCAAATTTATGATAGTGTAAACATGTCATTCTAGGGTTATTCTAGCTCCTAGACTTTCTCATCCATTTTCTCATGTAGTTTCATTTTCTTTACGCATCCATGCTTGCCTTTTATTCTTCCTACATTCAAGAGATGTGTCCCCATGCATTTTTCATGTAGGACAATATTTTTCCATGTAGGTTTCCTTCTTTGGTTGTTTCACCTCAATTTTACGTCCATATGCTTTATGTTCTTTCTTGTTACATTTATAACAAATTCCTCTGAATGAAGGTGTGGATTTGGGAATACCTTTTATTTTTCTCCTAAAGACATTTGATGTATGGCCTGGTTTTCCATAGTGACTGCATGACTACCTTCTTGGTCTTGGATTTGTGTAGACATTCTTTGGATCATATTGGTATGGTGATTCATCATTCTTGGTATACCCTAGTCCAGTATTGTTGTTGACTCTTCTTTGTTCATCCAGAAAATCATTCATCCTTTTGGTGCTTTCTTCAACTCTCTTGATCATGTCATTATGATTTTTCTAAATTCTCACTTCATGCTTGAGTTTTTCATTTTTTCTCTTAGCTCACCGATAGCTTCTATTACTTCAATGAGTTTTATTTTCATTAGGTTTGTCTCCTGACTCATAAGAATAATCTTATTGGTGATATCATGATGATGTTCTGTAACTGTTTGTATTTTTTACTCTTTCTCTTGTAGATTTTCACTAATCTTCTTCATATCATCAATAGCTAGTGTTATTTCTTGCTTAGCTTGTCTGGCATTGTTCATGACATCAATCATTCTTACCATCTATGTCTATTGACCAATTTGTAGATATTCACTTGTCTAGATAGATTTTTATTGATTTCATTCAGACTTATGATGCTTTCTTCAGATGTGTCTGATGCTTTGCTAGATGCAGATTGTGATGACTCAAAAAGATCAGGTATCTCCTCTTCATGATACTATGTTTCATTACACCAAGTCATATAAGATCTGTATCTCTAACTTCTGATTGTCAATACTCTTGTCTAGCTTGTACCTTCCCATTGTATGATATTTTCTCTTAAGTCTTTAAACTTTTCCAAATAAGAGTTCTAGCTCTGATACCAATTGTTGGAAATAATGAAATGGTGTACAGAGAGGGGAGGGGTGAATGAATACCCTCAAAAATTTTATCAATTAACCTTTATCCTTTTAGTAATCAATTGTATTACCAACCATTTGTGCTATCTTATCTTTGTGTATGTTATATCAATGCATTAACTCAATAAGCATGTAAAACATTAATAGAGACATTCATGAAATGTAATGACACATGACACAACATTTGGTAACACATAAAACCCCTGTTAGAAGGTTAAAACTATGGTGGGGATGAAACCCACGAAGCTTCACTATCTGTAGAATGGAAGGGGCTGGTTAAGGCTTACAATTTTGATCACTTATGATGATCTACCCAATTAGGAGTATTATGTAGAGTCTGGTTAAGGTATACTTTGTTAATATATTTAGCCACATTGTGTAGTGTGCAATCAGTTAAGATATTTACAAAGGATGATTAAATCCACATTTCTTGAAAGGGTTTCTTCTATTTGCTACAATTGTTACAATGTAGTCAAAAATATTCAGTGACCTGAGTGTATGCAATCTACAATTGCTGATTACAAATCCACTAAATTCACATGTACAATGTATCACCTAATGTGATTGAGTAATACCTTTGCTACTTGGTAGCCTTGATTCTTGGTTCTTGATAACATATTTCATCTTTTGTTGTTCTTCTTCTTGAAACTCTTAATCTGATCCATAGATGTGCTTCTTGGCTACTATCATCCTCGCATGCATATGAAATGAATGATTACACATCTATTTATACAATAGATTGACCTAATTAAGTTTCACGTATTACAAAATTAACTCTATGATAAAAGGTTTACAACTTGACCTTGATCTCCTAGTTTGCATGTTATTAATCAGTTAGACTAATTAAAACAATAAAAATTACATTTCTTGTCCCTCAAGAAATGGTTTTAAATCAAATCAAAATGCTAAATATAAGACATAGGTGTTTTATCTAACGTGGAAGTCAGATCCACATTTCTTAGGATATAACTAACTTTCAATGACTGATGCTCGTGTTTCTCTGTTGTCTATCTATCGGTGTTCCTTATGGGAATTGTTCATTGGGTTCCCTTTCTCTTTCAGGTTCCTCTATTTTCTAGTCAGTTTACACTTCAACATTTTTGGGTTGAACTATGCAAATAGTGTTGGGTTTCTCTTGAACTTAACACTTTCGGTGTAGGTGTTACTGATGGTTCAAAAACTATTTTCCCTTTGCATACTAATGGAAAAATGTGTCATCAGGTCATTGGCTAGGGTTTTAAAATTTTTTAATAGGGTAGAAGAAATGGAAAATAAATTTTGTAAATTGAACATACAAAGTTATTATGTGAGATGAATGTATGAAACATGTTGAAATAATTAATGAAAATTTATTTCAGGTTGGAACTATTTAATGTTTTTGCAATTACATGAGTCTATTCATTTAGAATGTATGGATTTATCTTTGTGAGGTTTTCATAGATGTTTAATACATTAAATGTTTTTCTTCTGAGAAAAGGTATTAAAGACTATGTATTACACTGATCTAGGGCATAAGTATGAAAGGAAAAATCATTTTGAACTATTGGTAACACCAACACTAAAATTTAGGTACAATGCAACCCAAAAAAATAGTCCAAGGAAACCCAACGACACAGTGCAAACCAAAAATGTTACAAGGGAACCTGACAGAATAACCTAACAAAGATAACCTGATAGAGGAACCTAAAAATTAGAGTACAGTGCAACCCAACAGATTAAAGAGCAACCTAAGCACCAATCGACCAAGAGATAGTTAAAATCCCGAGATGACTTCCATGTCAGATAAAACACTTGTTTTTTATATTTAGCTTTTTAATTAGCTTTAAATCCATTTCTTGAGGGACAAGCAATGTAATTGTAATTGTTTTAAATAGTCTAACTGATTAGAAACTTGCAAACTAGGAGATAAAGGTCAAGTTGTAAACCTTTGATCATAGAATTATCATCGTAATATCTGAAACTCATTTTAGGTCAATTTATTGTATAAATAGATATGTAATCTATCATAACACATGTGTGTGATGATGATTGTAGCGGAGGAGCATGTCTATGGATCAGACTAAGAGTTTTATGCAGAAGAACAACCAAGGATGAAATCAGTTATCAAGAACAAAAACCAAGCCTACCGAGTAGAATGGAAGTATTGATCAATCACAATAGGTGATAAATATACATGTAATCTTTATTCGATATGTAATCAGAAATTGTAGATTGCACATACTCAGGTCACTAAATATTTTTGATTACATTCTAACAAGTGTAGAAAATATAAGTAATCCTTGAGAAAGGTGGATTTAACAATAAATTGTAAATCTCTTAACTGAGTGCACACTAAATAGTGTTGTTAAAGTTATTAATAGAGTAGACCTTAACCAGTCTCTACATAATACTCCTAACAGGATAGATCATTAGAAGTGATCAAAATTGTAAGCCTTAACCGACCCCTTCCATTCTACAGATAGTGAATCTTTGTGGGTTTCATCCCCACCGTAGTTTTTACCTTCTAACATGGGTTTTCTGTGTTACCAAATCTTGTGTCATGTGTCTATACATTTCATGAATGTTTCTATGAATGTTTACATGTTAATTAAGTTTCTAATTTGATATAACATACACAAAGATAAGATAGCATAATATGGTTGGTAATACAATTGATTACTAAAAGGATTAAGGTTAAGTGATAAAAATTTTGAGGGTACTGAGTCACCCCTCCCCTCTTAGTACACACCATTCAATTATTTTCAACAATTGGTATCAGATCTAGATCTCTTATTTGGAAAATTTTTAATACTTAAGAGAAAAGATCATACAATGGAAAGGTAAAAGCTAGACAAGAGTATTGAGAATCAGAAGTTAGAGATATAGATCTTCTATAAACAATATATAGAAGCTAGATTAAAGATGAGATAGTTACTGGATGAAAGAAAGATTATGGAATCTCCCTGTAATGAAATAGACTATCATGAGGAAGAGATACCCAATTTATTTGAGTCTTCAGGATCTACATCAAGAAATACGTTAGATACATCTGAAGGAAGCATTATAAGCCTAAATGAAATCAATCAACATCTAACTAGACAAATGAAATCACTGTAAATCATTCAAGAGACACAAATGGTAAGAATGATTAAGGTTATGAATAATTCTAGACAAACTAAGAAAGAGAGAACACTAGATATTGATGATAGGAGGAAGATTACTGAAAAGCTACAAGAGAAAGAGTCAGAAATACAAAGACTTACAGAACATCATCATGAGATCACCAATTAGATTATTATTATTAGTTGGGAGGCAAACCAAATGAACATAGAACTGAATGGAAAGCTAGAAGCTATTGATGAACTAAGAGAAGAAAATGAAAGACTAAAGCATGAAGTAAGAATTCAGAAACAACACAATGACATGATCAAAAGAGTTGAAGAAAGCACCAAGAGGATAGATGATTTTCTAGATGGACAAAGAAGATTCAACACCAATATCAGATTAGGCTATACCGAGAATGGAGAATCACCATACCAAGATGATTGAAAGAATGTCTACACAAATCCAAGACCAAGAAAGAAGTCATGCAATCACTGTGGAAAACTAGGCCACACATCAAATCTTGGCAGTAGCAAAATAAAAGGTATTCCTAAATCCACACCTTCATTCATAGGAAATTGGTATAAATGCAACAAGAAAGGACATAAATCATATGAATGTAAATCTGAGGTGAAACAACCAAAGAAGGAAACCTACATGGAAAAATACTGTCCTACTTGCAAAATGCATGGGCACACATCTTTTGAATACATGAAGAAGAAAAAGAAGGCATGGAAGCCTAAAGATCAAGAAAATACTTATCAACCAAAAAGAGTCAGTAAATCACATGTTTGGGATTACAACACGTGGGAAAAATGCATAGCATGTGGAAAACTTGGACACATAGTTGCAAACTACATAAGAAAATGTATGAGAAAGTCTAGGAGATGGACTAACCGTGGAATGGCATGTTTACAGTGTCATAAAGTTGGTCATCTAAGAAAGGACTGTAGAGACCATGTGATAGAAACCACCACTTTTCCCAATGGAAAAACCATTGAAGACATCAGGAAGATGAGAAATAAAATGTGGAGGAAAGCTACTAACATTGATGATATTGGACCAAGCAATGCAAATGGTGACACTTTATCCAATGGATCTGCTAACATCAGCACCCCCACCTAAGATGAACAAGTAAGTATGGAACTGCACAATAGTAAGTTATACTTTACATCAGTTCCATTATATATAGTTAAAAATGCCAAACTAGCATGATTAAAGATGCACTATGGTATTACTTGTTATGATTTTGTGAACTCAAACTTGTCAGTCAAATACATACTGAAAACCATCGGTTAACATACAAAATCTAAGTTGTCAAAGCATACCGAGAATCATTGGTATACATATGTAAAACAAGTTAATCAAGGTAACCTAAGACTCGTTGGTAATCATGTAAAATGCATTGAAGTCTTCGTCACTTCCCAAGCACCATCGATAAACCTGTGAAAGGTCAAGTAAGTTACAACTTACCCCAAGCTGAAAGTTTGTGTGTAACCCAAGAAACTCCATCTTTGACACCCAACAAGTGGGTAGAGAGTTAATTGGTCCACTTAGGGCATTATCTATAAATAGGGCGATGGATGAGCTCATTATTCACATAGATATTATGAAATGGAGAAGAGAAGAATAGAGAAAAAACAAAGTGAATAGATTGTAGAGCACTCCAAGAATATTCATGGCATTCAGATTCCAAAAAACAACAGCTACCAAAGGTTAAAGTAAGTAACAAAGATCATCGAGCGCACTATTTTATTTAATGGGAAAAACCCTAAATTCTTAGAAATAATGGAAACCACTTCAAGAGTTTCAAATATCAAGAATGATAAGGAGAAGAAGGTTAATTTGATCAAGAACTCCACTTGTGAAGAACCTAAGTATAAAATATATCCAGAGGTTGCTTTGCAACCTGACGACGCTGGTGCATTCTCTAGAATTCCAACTAGGGTGTTATTGATTGAAGAAGTTTGTTCCTACATAAATTAAAAGATCACCAAGATAGGAGATCTTCAAGTTGATCAAGCTTACAAGAGTATTTGCACTAGAAAAACCATCAAGGAGGAACATAAACACATTGAGGCCAAAGGGCTAACTTGTGCCCTTATGTTCCCGAGGGAGTTTAAGACCAAATGGATTTGGGTAGTTGAGCAGAGTGCGCAACCAAAAGATGTGCCTAGATGAGCCAAAAATGATCACCAGAGATGTGATACATGATGTTACCAGTTATATAACAATTGACAAGGCCAAGGCTCTCAAACACCCTTCTCGTCCTGATATAGAGAAGATAACAAGTGTAGTTTGGGATAATAGTGGATTGAAGGTTAACACAATCATGGATCTAGAACTCAAGTTTGGTGCATGTGTACTAGGGTACAAGATATACCATCTAGTAGGCTAAACAACATAGCATGTGGAGCATTTGACACTGCTTTTAAGATTGTAAAGATAGGTCTACAATTGGATCTATCTGAGCTTCTACTGAAGTAGTTAGATGAAAACATGGGGATAATCAGGTCTACAAAGTCCAATTCATGTAAGTTCAGATCACTCTTAATGTGTACATTCTTCTACTTTCAGAACTTCTTTCCATCTATAGGAAATGTCAACTGGGATACCACCTGACCAGTGACTATACAAATCAGTGAATTCATCAAGTCAGTAGTTGACAACTTTGTATCAGTTATGGATGAATATTTCACTAGATTTAAGGAAAGAATGCAGAAACTAAGGAGAATACCAGAAGAACTGGTAGAAAAGTATAAAAATGACATTTGCTTTATGGTGGACACTGATTACACATATATCAAACCAGATATACCGAGGATAGCATGGTTAGCACCACTTGACTATGAGGTCAACATAGATCAAGCCACCAATGCTATTGAAACATTGATAAATGAACCAGTGGACAAGTCACAACCTAGGTTTGGAACCAATGAAGAAGCCAAGGAAAGAATCAAAATAGACTTAGTTGTGAAGAAAATTGATAGAAAGAAAGAGAAAATGGTAAAGACACAGAAGAAAAAGTTGTCCATGAATGATGAAGAGTCTGAACAGAAGGATGACACCGAGGGATAGTCACCTATTGATGAAGAAGAAAAATTGAGTGACTCTGAATCTACAGAGTCTGATGCACCATCACCAGTAGGAAAGAAACCAAGGACCACTGTTGCATTGAGGACTAGAAGTCAGACAACAAAAGTTGCAACTACATCACGGGTACAGAAAGAATAGGTAAGAACTTATAAAAGGAAGCCTCAAACAGGTCAAACATCAGAACCTAAGAGGAGAAAGAGATTCATCATAACTAAGGAAGACATAGAGGACACTGAATAGGATGAACAACTTGTTAATAATAAGTTCCCTACCACAATTGATGAGGTATGTGCAGCTACCATCAAGTTGGGTTCAATAATAGATCCTAAGATTAGGAAATGGCTAAAATTTGATCCTAAGGATCAGAATAAGTTAGAAGAGGCAATCATCACAACAGTGTGCATATTCAAATATGTACCAATATAGTTTGGAGATAAAATGCCTAAATAACTACTAGACAAAATTTTGGTAAGGTGGACATATGCACTAAGGGAAGAGAAAAAAATAAGGGAAAGAGCCCTAGTTTTAGTTAGGCCACCTGAATCTAAGATGGAAGAAATTGAAGAAATGATGAAGCAACATTCCAAAAGGTTCTCATCAAAATTAAGAGCCTACAAAGTGCTACAAGGACATCTAATTGAGCTTGAATAAAAAAGTGAGGATGAATAAAGAAAGATACTCGAGGTACCTAAAAAGGACATAATCCCCGAGCCACAATTAGCTCTTACCGACAACAACACAATGAAGAAGATCAGGCTAAAATGAGCCCAGAACATATTCTTATAACTGATGGTGAGGATGTAAATGAAGAAGCATTAAACATAACAACTAACAAGGATATGGACACTGCAGATGAAACATGGCCCGATAATATTATCATTGACATTACTAGAGAAGACCCTGCAGATGAAGTAAAGAAAGATGAAGATGTCACTGTTTCACCAGACCAAACCAAGGAACAAGACACCACAACAAATACTGCTCAAGTAGATACACCAGGGAAAATATGACTATTGATACAAGCTATCAATATTATCTCAAAGAAGGAGAAATCATCCAACAAGGATGCAAGCATACCCAAGGATAAGGGTGAACAAGAACCAAAAGACACATCCGATGAGCAGAATAAAGATAGAGAGAAAAAGGAAATTGGAGGAGAACAAAAATACAAAGGTGAAGAAGAAAATAAAGGTGATACCACTCCTAAGGATACTGAAGGAGATGCTATAGATAAGGCTAAGGTTGATGTGGAGACATCCACTCTCAACCGATAGGCAAAGACCAAGCAGTAGGATACAGGTTCACACACACCAAAGCCTTCACCAAGCACTTTAGACCAATCCAAGGAAATTTCAATGGTACTACATACAAGTCCCTCCACAAAACTTTCCAAGAAGAATAAGAAAAAGAACAAGAACAAGAATCCAGTTACACTGGAAGAGATTATTGAGATACCAACCTATGATCCAAGGACATTAGATCCAGAAGCACTAACAAACTATGCAAAACTTTGCAGAAGAAAAGATATCTAGGATAATTTAAAGAAGGAAACAAAGGACACTTAGATACTTGAGACAACAAGGGATATTCTTCAACAAATAGTACCTGATACAAAAATTGATCAAAATACTTCAATCATTGATCAACTAGCCATTCTTACCGATGCAATCCAATCACAGAATGTGGATGTAGAAAAGCCAATTGAAGAGTCAGAAAAGCAAAAGTACCAGTATAAATCAATAGAGAAAATCAGCTACGAAGTGGTAGAGAACAAGGTGAAGCTGTCTAAATAAGTAAGTGAGCTAGAACCTATCATTTCAGAAGCAATAGCCTTAGTTCAAAATTTAAGCACATTAGAGAAATTCACTAAGGAGAATAGTGAAAAGATTGTAAAACTAGATGCAGATTTAAATTCTAGTGCTCAAAGTCTCTCAACAATAGACAATGCAATAAAATTGCATTATGCAAAGGTAATGGAAGCTAAGAAGTTGAGACTTCAAATCCAAGAGGAAAAATAAAAGTTTAGGGATGAGGTAACCGAGCTACAGGCTCCACTTTTATCGAATCTGATACTACTGCAAAAACACATGACAACGAAAAGGCAATTTATAGCCACCCTGGAGATGTCTGTCACTGAAAACATCTATGATATGCATGCGAGGATCACATCTTAGCACATGGATCTAGATCTCTTTCAAGAGAAATGGTAGAATATTATGGATGACATGAACAACTCTCACTCCCACATTTTTGACAAGTTGTAAGTAATTACACCATTGCCCTTACTATAAAAAAGTGGGAAAATGATATGATACAAGGGGATACAAAGGGGAAAATGATACAAGAGGATACAAAGGGGAAAATGATATGTATAAAGGAGATGATAAGTGTATATATATACTATAGCAGCATATACATAGGGGGAGTAATAAATGACAAGGTGAACACACAATGTACACCGAAACTCAAGTACAATGCAACGCGACAAAAAAGTTCAAGGGAATCTGACGTCACAGTGCAACCATAAATTGTTACAAGGGAACCCGACATAATAACTTGATAGAGAAAAATTGACAGAGGAACCTGACAAGAAGAGTACAGTGCAACCTGATAGACTAAAGAGAAACCTGAGCTCTAGTCTACCGAGAGACAATTAGAATCTCGAGAAATGTTGATCTGACTTCCACGTCAGATAAAACACTTGTGTTTTATATTTATCTTTTTAATTAGCTTTTAATCCATTTCTTGAGGGACAAAAAAATGTAATTGTAATTATTTTAATCAATCTAACTGATTAGAAATATGCAAACTAGGAGATCAAGGTCAGGTTGTAAACCTTCAATCATAGAGTTATCATTGTAATTTACATGAAACTCATTTTAAGCCAATTCATTCTATAAATAGATATATAATCTATCAGAACACATGTGTGTGATGATGATTGTAGCGGAGGAGCACATCTATGGATTAGACTAAGACTTTTATGTAGAAGAACAACCAAGGATGAAATCAGTTATCAAGAACAAGAACCAAGGCTACTGAGAAGAACAGGGGTATTGATCAATCACAATAGGTGATAAATATACATGTATTATATTTATTGGATCTTTAATCAGCAATTTTAGATTGCACATACTCAGGTCACTGAATATTTTTTACTACATTCTAACAAGTATATAAAATAGAAGAAATCCTTGAGAAAGGTGGATTTAACATTCCTTTGTAAATATATTAACAGAGTGCACACTAAAGAGTGTTGCTAAATCTATTAACAAAGTAGACCTTAACCACTCTCTACATAATACTCCTAGTAGGGTAGATCATCAAAAGTGATCAAAATTTTAAGCCTTAAGTGACCCTTTCAATTCTACAGATAGTGAAGTTTTGTGGGTTTCATCCCCACCACATTTTTTACCTTCTAACAGGGGTTTTCTACGTTACCAAATCTTATGTCATGTGTCTATAAATTTCATTAATGTTTCTATGAATGTTTACATGTTAATTAAGTTTCTGATTTGATATAACATACACAAAGATAAGATAGCATAATATGGTTGGTAATACAATTGATTACTAAAATGATTAAGCTTAAGTGATAAAATTTTTGAGGGCAGTGATTCACCCCTCCCCTCTCAGTACACACCATTCCATTATTTCCAACAATAAGATAGTTATCTAATAAATTATGATCTAAAATGATAATAAAAAAATAGTTATGTAATTCATATGTGTTTTGAATCTTTCTGTATTTCATGTTATTTAATCAAATGTTTGATTATGTCCCCATAGAATAGGCATTGGTACAATAGTTTATTTTTTCAACAACCAAACTTAAATCTCAACAAAAATCACCTTATTTGTGTTGTAGAGTAGGTTTAGAGCAATATTTTTATTCTTATAAGAAAGTATATGATGTAAGATAATAATTGAGCCAACTCTAGGTTAAATCATATGTATTCTAGTTGAGTGTGCTGATAATTATCCATTAATATGCAATGCATTGTAAGATGTGTTTGAGATCCACAAGTATTGCAAGGTTTACCCACCTAGGTCTGGAAAAGCCTAATAGTAGAAGAAATACTTTTTTTGTAAGTATTTCTTTTCAATTGGCCATTGATCTCATATTCCTGTCGATGGAAGAAGGCTAAGTATTAGGAAAATTTGATGAATCAATTGGAGGAATAAAAAATATAGTGACTTTGCTGGGGAAGAGAATTTTAAATATGTTTAAAGTATAGATTTGAAAGTTGAATAGGTTTGTGAAATTATTTTATTTCAGATTTGTTCAATTTTTAAAGTTATTTTTAGTTGTCTCATTTGGCTAAATTGATTTTCAAATATGAGTAAATGGCTGAGAAAATTTGTAAATTGTGTATCATAATATTATTCAGTGTGAGATATCATTGAAATATTACATCTATTCCCAGTAAAGGGTGGTGACTTTGAAAGATCCAGACTAGTTTTAATTGTAAAGGTGTGGAGAGAAGCTAGTACACACATATATACTACTTGGTCCAAGAAAAGGAGAATCATAGTACATGGTTGAAAAATCTCATGATAAAATGTTTGGGAGGATATCTCTGTAGTAGGGGCATCCAAATCAACATCTTAATGATGATAATCAGTGTTGGAAACCAAAGAAGAATAGAAGTAAGCCTTCATCCTCTTCTAATGATCATTTTTCTACTACATTAGATAGAAAATAGTTTAATGTTGAACAATTTTCTACTACCCATATGATGTTTGGTCATAAAGGATCCTCTTCAAACAAGAAATTGCCTCAATTTGATAAGTATTTTACTTAATTCCCAAATAATAATGGTTATTACTATTGGAGATTTGATTCTAAGCAGTTGATTGATTGTATGTGTGTCATTGATGACAACATATAATACATAGCAATAATTCTGTATGTACTTATCAAAATGATGATGTGAAGACTTGCATGGATAGATACATGTTGTTGACATGTTTGTTATGTTATGTTCATACACACAGACCTAGATATGATGTTTCAGTAAAGTTATGTAATTATGTTATTGGTAATTACAGTTCTGGAAGTGTAATTGTTTAGGGCCGACGTATATAACGTGTTTCTTGATTTGTGACTATCTTTAGGATATACGTGTGTATATTCATGGTTAGTTATGAGTTAACTATCTTTGGTTAAATGCACCTATCATATTACATCAAGATCCTATTGTTTGAGTTGATTTTCTGAAGCCAACTTAGTGAAGCATCGCGTCTGTTTAGTTTGACTTGCACAGACTTAATATTGTTTGCGTGCTTAGTTAAGCTGACTAAGATATTTTTGAAGTGTTTCTAAGAGCTTACATGACCTTCTAATTTGGAGAAGATACTTATAGTAGTTTTTTTGTGAAAGCTAAGTGTGAATGATACGAAATGAGATAGAAGATGTATAGAGCATAAGATAAGATGTGGTTCATTCATCAAGAGTCTATGTGAAGAAGAAGTGAAAGATTGTAATACACTGGAACTGATAAACACAGTAGGTCTACTCTACAGTTCATCATCAGATATAGTGCATATCTATTATACAGAAGGTTGTAACCTTCACCATCAAGCAAAGAGCTTTTGGACAGTGAGTCCACCACCCCTAATAGGGTTATTTGTAAAAGACTCCTAACAGGGTCCGATCCTTAACCAGGTCACTATACTTATTGCATTGTAATGTACAACTCCTAACAGGGTAGAAATATCTTTTAACAAGGATTACTACAAAAAAGTATAGTTCATTGTGGGCGCTAATTCCCACTGTGGTTTTTACCATTTGGTTTCCCCGTAATAAAATTGTGTGTTGTGTACTATGTTATCTGATTAAGCATTTACTTTGTTGCATTATGAAGTTAAGCAAGTAAAAGAATTAAAGTTACTAATAACTGATTCACCCCCCCCTCTTAGTTATCCTTTGGGACTATTCTAACAATTGGTATCAGAGCCATGTGCCTTGGAGAAGAAGCCTAACAGCTTAAGGTAGATCAGATGTCTTACTTCAGAAATGAAAGCCCTAAGTTCGATGAAGAAAATTATCTGTATTGGAAAAACAAAATGATAACACATCTATAGTGTATTGGCTTTGAGATCTTTGAAATTGCCACACAAGAAGCTATAATTCCATCTCTGAAAGACCTTGCAAAGGATGATTCTACTAATAGACAAAAAGAAACATTTACCAATAATGCAATTGCCGAAGAAGCCCTAATCAACGCCTTATCTGATGGTGAATTTTTTGAGACCAAGAAATTGATAGAGCTTATACCATATGGAAGTATTTAGAAGATATGTTTGAAGGAGATATTCAAGAAAAGAATGGGTGTAGGAAGACATGGAAAAAGAAATGCAACAGTCTTGAGATGTTACCCGAAGAGAAAATTAGAGCCTACAAACAAAGAATAAATAAAGCAGTCTCTGGAATCAAAAACAATGGTGGAGAAATATCAGAAGAAGATATAATGGACAAGTTGCTAACCACTTTAACATCAGACTATGAAAACAAGATCAGTATTCTAGAAGAAACCATGCAATTCTCACAAGACTTCAAGAGAGAGACTCTAATCAACAAAATCTCTACATTTGAGATATCAAGATTGAAGACTGAACCTAGAAGTGAAACAACTTTCAAAGCCTCAGTCCATGGTAATAAATCCTTACACATCTCCAGTCATAATGAGAAAGAAGAAGTTGATGAGGAACTTGAAGAAATCATTTCTATGATTGCTAGAAGAGAAAAGAAAGGAAACATAAAATATGAAGGACAACTTCCATTTAAATTCTTTTCATGTAACAAGATTGGTCACTTTGCATCTAAGTGTCCCACAAGAGTCAAGAAGTTCAGATATGATTACAAACCCAAATATAAGAAGGAATATTATCATGCTGAAGAAGGTGTAACTGATGAATATCTAGGAGAAGATGAAATTGGATTTGTTGCCCTTAGGGACATGGAAAGGTTTCTTGAGGAAATGGACATTGCAGATGAAAAAGAAGAACAAGAGTTAGCCCTAATTTCCAAAGAAGACATCAGGACTGATTGGATCATTGACAGTGGATGCTCTCATCATATGACATGTGACAAAGATAGATTTGTTCATCTAGAAAAATACAAAGGTGGTATGGTTAGATTTGGAGATAGCACTCCTAAACCTATCATAAGAAGAGGTTCTATCACTTTGGATGGGAAGAACAAGATAGATGATGTTCTATATGTGGATGGATTACATCATAACTTGCTAAGTGTTGGACAACTACTTGACAAAGGCTATAATTTGGAGTTCAAGGACATTAAATGCATCATTAACAAAAAGGGTGGAGACATGATTGCATCAGGCTGCAAAACAAAAGGTAATATTTTTCAGCTCAATTCTGATGTAAGTTATTTTGTTGCAAAGGTGGATGACAATTGGTTATGGCACCAGAGACTTTGTCATATCAATTTTGATAATATAGTAAAGATCAACAATGTTAAGGTAGTTAGAGACCTTCCTAGTATTGCAAGACCAGTTGAAACAATAAGCAGGGAATGTGTTATGGGAAAGCATGTGAGGAGTTCCTTCAGAAGCAAGCATAACTCAGCTGAGAACAAATTGGACCTAGTGCATACAGATCTGTGTGGTCCTACCCAAACAAGATCATACTACGGAGAAAGGTATTTTATTTTTTTTGTTGATGATTTTTCTAGGATGATGTGGGTTGCGTTCTTAAGGGAGAAATCTAAAGCCTTTGAAAAGATTAAAATATTCAAAGCTAAGGTTGAGAATGAATCCAAATTAAAACTAAACTGTCTGAGATCAAATAGAGGAGAAGAATTCACCTCTGATCATTTTTATGAATATTGTGAAGAACATGGAATAAAAAGATAGTTGAGTGCACCTAGAACCCCTCAGCAGAATGGGATAGCAGAAAGGAGGAACAGAATAATACTTGATACAACATGCACTATGATGATTGAAGGAAAAGTGGCGCACACATATTGGAGAGATGCAGTGAACACAATAGTCTATACTATCAACAAAACTCAATTTAGGCTAGGCAGAGATAAGACACCTTATGAACTTTGGTTTGGAAGTGTACCTATAGTAAAATATTTCAGAATCTTTGGCAACAAGTGCTACATCAAATGAGATGACGGTGTTGGTAAGTTTGATGCTAGAAGTGATGAAGGTATTTTCCTTGGTTACTCTACAAAACTCAAAGCATATAGATGTTTCAATTTGAGATTGAAAAAGATAATTGAAAGTACTCATGTGAAAATTGATGAGAATTTTATGGTTCAAGAAAGATACTATGAATATGAACCTATGATTGAAGATGAACCCAGGCCTAGTAGCAAAGATACTGTTATTGATGAAATGTTTGATTGCATTGATGTCTCATGCAATGACCCTAAATGAAGTAGAGAAGAATCACATATTACAGAAGAAGAAGACACACCTAAGGTTCCAAAATTCACATCTAGATACCACTCTAAAGATGATATCATTGGAGATCAGAGCAGCAATATTTTGACCAGATCAAAAGAAAAAAGTCTAGCAATGGATGAAGAGGTATGTTTACCTTCACAGATAGAACCTTTAAGTGTTGAAGATGCATGTAATGATTCTGATTGGAAGAAAGTAATGAAAGAAGAATTAGATCAGATAATCAACAATGATACATGGGAATTGGTCCCTAGACCCAGTGACAAAAATGTGATTGGAACAAAGTGGGTATTCAGAAACAAGATGAATGAACATGGTACAGTAGTAAGAAACAAAGCAAGACTAGTATGTAAAGGATATGCCTAGAGAGAAGGAATAGACTACACTAATACATTTTCCCCTGTGAGAAGATTGGAAGCCATTAAGTTTTTTTTGGCATACGCAACATTCAAAGACTTTAAATTTTATCAAATGGATGTAAAATCAGCTTTTTTGAATGGTGAATTGAATGAAGAAGTTTACATAGAACAACCTAAAGGATTTAATCTTTCAGATAAACTAGACATGGTATGTAGATTGAAGAAAGCACTCTATGGTCTTAAATAGGCCCCAAGAGCTTGGTATGAGAGACTTAATGGTTAACTTACCAAGATTGGATTCAAGAAAGGAGCAATAGATTATAACCTATTCATAAGAGAAACACCTAATGGATTATTATTAGTTGCCATATTTGTTGATGACATTATCTTTGGGGGTAATGACAAGCTCAGTAAAGAATTTGCAAAAGAAATGCAGAATGAATTTGAAATGAGTATGATTGGTCCTATAAAATACTTTTTGGGACTGAATGT
>MU226461.1:4647798-4658505 GCA_018584345.1 Thuja plicata
AGTATGATTGGTCCTATAAAATACTTTTTGGGACTGAATGTAAAGCAAACAGATAAAGGTATATTCATTAATCAGTCTAAATATGTGAAGGAAATACTAAAGACTTTTTAGATGGATGATTGTAAGCTAGTATGCACTCCCATGATAACAGGAAGCAAGCTTTCAAAAGATGATGAATCCATAGTAGTTGATAAAACATTGTACAAATCTATGATTGGTAAACTCATTTATCTAACTCAATCTAGATCTGACATATCTAATGCAGTTGGCATTGTTGGAAGATTTGCAGCCGAACCCAAGTAGAACCACCTAATGGAAATCAAGAGGATATTCAGATATCTAAAGGGAACTATAGACTATGGTTTATGGTATCCTAAATCAGAGAATGTAAAAATTCATGTGTATACTAATGCAGATTGGGAAGGTTGTATTGACGACAGGAAGAGCACTTCAAGAGGAGCAGTATTTCTTAGAAACAGGTTGGTTTCTTGGATAAGCAAGAAGTAGAACTGTATTTCTCAGTCAATAGCAGAAGTTGAATATGTTGCAGCAGCACTAAATTGTTCAACCATGGTTTGGATCAAGAAAATGGTTAAATACTTTGGTATTCAGGTTAATTATCCTATTGTTATTCACTATGATAATACTAGCACTATCAGCATGTCTAAGAACCCTGTAATGCATGCAAAGACAAAACACATAGAGATCAAGTACCATTTCTTAAGAGAAAAGGTTGCAGACAAAGAAGTTAAATTGGACTATGTGAGCACCAAAGAACAGTTGGCAGATATTTTCACAAATCCCTTACCTAAGGATACTTTTGAGTACCTCAGGGAGAATTTGGGAGTCATTCCCTCTCCTGAGTCTGTTTAGAAGAAGCAACAAGAACATCAGTCATTTAGTGACTAATGAATGGTTGACTACTCTACATCTGGAGTAGTACCTGTGCCTAATGGTTTATGGCGCCCTTTGCCACTGATGTCAAAGGGGGAGTATATAGTAAGGGGGAGTATGTACTAAGGGGGAGCATATACTCTGGGGGAGTATATACATGGAACAAAAATACAGTCAGAGGAACTGTAATAGTTTAGAGAAATCTTTGATGAGGATATTGAGAAGATTGTAAAAGAATGAGGGCACCATGAAAAGAGGATGTTTTTGATATCATATGTTGCCATCAATGTCAAAGGGGGAGATTGTTGGAGATTTGATTCTGAGAAGTTGATTGATTGTATGTTTGTCATTGATGACAACATATAATATACAGTAGTAATTCTATATGTACTTATCAGAATGATGATGTGAAGACTTGCGTGGATAGATACATGTTTCTAAATTTTTTTTATTTTATGTTCATACATGCAGACCCAGATATGATGTTTCAGTAAAGTTATGTAATTCTATTATTGGCAGTTACAATTCTGGAATTGTAACTATTTAGGGCCGATGTGTATAATGTGTTTCTTGAGTTGCGCATATCTTCAGGATATGCGTGTTTATATTCATGGTTAGTTATGAGTTAACTATATTTTTTTAAGTGCGCCTATCATATTACATCAAGATCATGTTGTTTGAGTTGATTTTGTGAAGCCAACTCAGTGAAGCTTCGCATCTGTTCAATTTGAATTACGCAGACTTAATATTGTTTGTGTGCTTTTTTAAGCCAACTAAGATGTTTTTGAAGTGTTTCTAAGAGCTAACATGACCTTCTAATTTGGATAATATACTTATGGTAGTTCATTTGTGAAAGCTAAGTGTGAATGATATGAAATGAGATAGAAGATGTACAGAGCAGAAGATAAGATGTGGTTCATTCATCAAGAGTCTATGTGAAGAAGAAGTGAAAGATTGTAATACACTGGAACTGATCAAGAAAACAGGTCTACTCTATAGTTCATCATCAGATATAGTGCATATCTGTTATATAGTAGGTTGTAGCCTTCATCATCAAGCAGTGAGATTTTTGACAGTGAGTCCACCACCCCTAACAGGGTTATTTGCAAAAGACTCCTAACAGGGTCTGACCCTTAACCAGGTCACTATACTTATTGCATTGTAATGTACAACTCCTAACAGGGTTGAAATATCTTTTAACAAGGATTACTACAAACAAGTATAGTTCATTGTGGGCGCTAATTCCCTCCAGGGTTTTTACCATTTGGTTTCTCCATAATGAAATTGTGTGTTGTGTACTGTGTTATCTAACTAAGAATTTACTTTGTTGTATTCTGAAGTTAAGGAAGTAAAAGAATTAAAGTTACTGATAACATATTCAGCCCCCCGTTCTCAGTTATCCTTTGGGACTATTCTAACAATTACTTATATAATAATGAGGGGGATCAAGTATATTACGATGAAGAGGTGGGTATTAGGATCACATCTCACACTAAACCACCAAAAGGGTCATCCAAAACCCAAAGTATGCAAGAAGAGAGGGTTAAAGAGTTCAGTGCTAGATTTTTAAAAAATAGCCAAGGAATTTCAAGTAGGACGGGAAGAGGAAACATGTAAAGAGAAATTAAAGAGAGAAGCTGAATCTATGTTGGTTACTGACTTTAACACAAGGTTTGCCAAATTTTTAAACAAAATACCTTATCTTGTCATGCTTAATTCATTATCTTGAAAAAATTATGTTATCCCATCACTAGATAGTCCTTAGAAACAAAATAAATTCCAATGCCATAATCAGCTAGCTTTATCCTTCTTCTATCCATTTATATTTCACCATTCCATTAATCCATACATAATGCTCCTACCTTGCTAGACACAAAGGGAAAATAAATATATCTTGTTTGAGAAAAAACATCGTAAAAAAATCTCTAAAAATGACTACATAATTTAGTGGATGGAAGGGACTAATGGATGGACAACATGGGTGGATAGAAATAAAAATGAAATATGATTATAAACATGTGGTTATTTGTATGTTATGATAAAGTTATAATTTTCCATATATGATATAGCATAATATGTCTAGTATGGTTTCTTGTAAATGTTTCTCCTAACCAGGAGACTATATATTTTGTAGTGGTGAACCTTGAATACTGTAAGTGTTTCTTATGCTATACTCAATAGAAAAATCAAATAAAGTCCTAAAACAATCCCTTAAAATAAAATAAAAAGACTTGAAAAAAATATAAAGAATATCTACGAAGTTCATGAATAAAAAATAAAAAAATCATAAACTATCTTGAAAAAAACTCCAAAACATTCAAATAATGTCCTAAAGAAATCCAAAAACATTCATAAAAAATCTAAAGAAATCACAAAAAAAATCAAATATCCCCTAAAGAATCCTAAAAACTGAAAAAAGGTCAAAATCCAAAGAGGAATCATATTATTTAATCAATAGATCATTCCTTGCAAAGACAAACAATTGTGCAAATGCAAATAGTAAACACACCAAATATTGTACTTCACAAATCATGCACTAATAGACAAAATATCAATCTAGTTAGCAACCAAATAGATCAAATTTGTCTTGTCAATCAATCAACATCGAACAATCTCTATCAAACTATTATCTATCTTATACAAGGCACAATATACTCAAAACCAAACTGTAGTTATTTTAAATGTGATACATCATTCGTGAAACCAGATATCATGATTGTATGATCAAACACAAACAATCAACTTTGACAACAAGATCAGAATATCTATTGAATCACTTGGTCCAATAGGTCTTATCGGTCATTGATTTATCTTTGGTCATGTTCCTATGCTACTCAAGGATTTATGCAAGTGATTAAAGTGGCCAAGATGGTTCATTAAATTTTTTCTCTTCTATTTATGGGTTGTTTTACTAAAATCCTAAGGCAAGCATGTCTACAATACTTCAAGATGGGTGGAACAATTCCTTCTCTACAATGTGTATTTTTCTGTAACTGGATCACAGTATTGCCCTGATCGTCTATGTCATGGTGTGATGTATCCATTTCCCATATCAAAAAAAAAATCTGTAATGATAAAGTGCATTTACAAAACCAAGACATTATCACTACTAAATATTCTTCATTTTTATCACTATTGTTTTCTTCCATCTAACACTTGTATCATTCCTTGTACTAATTTAAAAAAAAATGTCCTCATGTCAAAAAATGTCTCAATTTCCTTGGTCCGCAAGGGAATGATTTCTCATTTTTTCTTTGAAACAATACTCTGAATCGCATTGTCTCAAAGAGGGGAAAAATGTAGACACTAAAAATTGGTTTTTATCATTCATCAATGTTGTGTCTTCCTCTCATTAATTGAATAATTTTAATGATATAATTAATTATCAAATATGTCTTCCAACTAAATCAATTTTTTATTATTTTCCATTAATCACTCTTCTCATTGGTTTGATTAAATAATTTTATCAATTATTTAATCATTCTTTCCTCTTGACATTAATTTCTCCTAGATAAAATAATTATCTAAATATTTTTCCCCTATCCTAATGTTCCTCCTATTATAAATAAATATTTTAATTTATTTATCCCTTTTTTTGTCCTTCTCACAATTAAATAAATTAAATTTATTTAATTACGTGATTAACTAACATTTGGAGGAGTTAATAAATTGGCATGGGTGGTGGGGCATAAGAGTATGTGTAAATTAGCATACATATATTTAATAATATATATAAAATACATGGAGAGATATTATGTTTATTTTTCTCATTATATTTGATATATATTATTAAATATATGTATGCTAGTAGGGCACAAAATGGATGACATTAAATAAATTAATCTAATTATATTAATCTTTAATAAAATAAATTATAATTTTATTATAATGACTTAGAGATAGAATAGAGATATGATTAGGGTTAGATTTAGGGTTAGCAATAAGATTATGGTTAAGGTTACAATTATAACCATTCTTATAGCCTATTCATTATATTATTTTAACCTATTCATTATATTATGCTAACCTAAACCCTTAACCTAATTAAATCCTAACCTTATTTAAACCCTATTAAACTTAATAGTAATTGAATTCTAACCTTAGATTAAGCCTACCGGTGATGGTTACTCAAATATTCTCCCTTAATAAACCCTAATCCTAACCTTCTCTTATAGGTTTAGAGGTAGGATTAGGATAAGAGTTCAATTTGGACTTTGAGCTCAACTAACATACATTTAGTGTTATGGTTTAATAGGATTCTAGGAAAAATGATCATGTTTGGATTAGGGTGAAGGTTTATTTATGATTATTGTTCAAATATGATTATGATTAGTATTCAATTAGTGTGAGGGTTCGAGTTAAGGTTAGGTTGGGATTTTTTTAAGGGAAAATTTTTGATTTTTTTTTTTTAAACTTTATTTTGGTAAATGTTGGTCAAATTTGATGACAGATTTTTCTTTATGTATTCTACTTATTTAAGTAAGAAAATATAAGATTTAAATAATTAAAAATAATGGTTTTATAATTACATGAGCATTTTGTAATTAGAAGACAATTTTTGCTAAGCATATCTTATTGACAAAAATATTATTAAATGTTTAATCTAACTATTTTCTTAAAAAGAGTATATTTTTGTATTCTCATTATAAGATATTAAATAGAACATATATTGAAACTAAATTATACATTTAGTATAAATATATCAATTCATTATATTATTCGTATTTAAATAATTAAATATGAAAGATTTTCTCATTTGTTAGAGAGAACAAGTAAAATGCATAGCGTATTTTTTCAATTCTCATTCATATATTATGATGATAATTGCAAAAATCAAGGTATTGCTCTTGTGGCACCTATCTAATATTTATTTCTAATTTAATACAAATATTTTGTGTTCTAATATCTTGTGACATATTCCAAATAGATATAATTATGACATCTATAATAGTTTGTATTACGTATTTGTAATTTATTATATATTGTATTATTCTGGTAAGAAAATATATAAGATAATTAACAATGTACAATCATATAAATTGAAACGAGTGATGGGGGTATGTATAAATAAGCAGTTTACATGACTTTGCACATAATTGCATTATTTACCGAATTATATGCCAGACTATCAACACATCCAAAATAAATACAAATGTAAACGAAAAAAGACAACTAATCTTTTTTATTCTTTTTACGTTACAATACCATAACATCCATTTTACTCGATTAGAAGGGAAAACAGACTTCTTACCAAATCTAAAGATGGCTGAAAACATAGATAAGATGATTTTGATATTCAAACAATTAGAACGGCGCATAGAAGCAAAATATTTGGAATTAATACAAAATGGAGAATCATAAATGCTTTCCTGATATTCAAATATAAATCTCCTAAACTAAAGTTGAATAACCTAATATTTTATTAGAGAGAATGGATTTTAACGGCTCCAAAAAAAAACAAATTTCATTAAAACGTCAACTTAAGAATAGCTGACACAGAAAACAACGAAAACAAAAACAGGAACAATCTATATGGGCAAAATAGTGGCTACCAGAGAGGCCACACAAACAACATATCTGCAGCCAAGCTGCCATTGTCAGTTATGCCATCAGATTACATTTATTGAGTCCTTGAAAGATTGAAAAAAAGGGCAGAATTCAAAAATTAAACAACTACAATGCTATTGCTCAAGCAAAGGCTATGCAGTTATTGAAATAAAGGATCAGAAATGTTCTAGTAGTACTATATCAAAATTCCAATTTCATAGGTTAGTAGAATGAAGACAACCAACATGATACTGCTAAAAAATAGGTTTTATCAGTCAAGGTCAAAAACTAAACAGCAGTCCTAGAGATAGGTATTATTGATCTATAATAGGAAAGTGCTCTGTGAGCTCAGATGGTCCTCCTTTGTCAAATTGAAGCAATGCTTCCTGATTCATCACTTAATTTCACTTTAAATGCTTGAAGATCATCCAAGGCCTTGCCTACATCCCGCACGGCCAAGGGTGCAGTGATGTTAAACTTATGAAAAACATGCAGAGCGTCCAATGACAGACAAACTTTAGGGTTTTTCTTAGGTGCTTTTTCTTTCTTGCGTTTTGAAACAGCATCAGTAGTACCCTTTTTGCTTAAGCTTAGAATCCCCTGAAAATCATTGTAATCTGATATCTTGTGTTCCTGTTGGCCTGCTCCCTTTGATGTAGAAGTGGGAGGATGATTCTTCTTAAGAGAAGGTGGCTGAAATCTCTCCATATACCTTATGAGGTTATCAACTTCTACAATGGAAGCAGCAGTATTCCTCTCTTCTTTCATTCTAGCATAAGTGGATGTAGTAGGTATGTTGAAACCTTCAATATTACTGTGACCTTCTGTAGTCCCTGATGAAGAAGGAAGTTTCTCAGAGCTTTGAGCCATTTTACCTTCTATACCCTTGTTGGTATTAGTGACATCTGAAGAAGATCCACGTGGCATGGTACCTTCTATACCTTTGTTGGAATTAGTGCTTTCAATGGGAGGATCCTCACAACTTTCAAGCTTGATGTCTTCAATGGTAGAACCCTCACAACTTTTACCCTTGAAAACTTCAATGATAGAATTCTCACAATTTTTAACCTTTATAATTTCAATAGTAACTTCGTGAGAACTTGTAACCTCCAAACTTTCAATGGTAGCATCCTCACAACTTTTAATCTTAAAACCTTCAGTAGTACCATCCTCACAATCTTCAGTCTTGATTCTTTCGATGGTAGAATCTTCACAATTTTCAGTCTTGATATCTCCAATCGTAGAACCCTCACATTTTTCAGCCCTAATGCCTTCAATAGTAGAATCTTCACAACTTATAACCTTGATGTCTTCAATGGTAGAAACCTCACAACTTTCTGTCCTATTGCCTTCAATAGTAGAATCATCACAACTTTCAGGCCGGATATCTTGAATGGTAGAATCCTCCCGAATTTCTGTCATGATGCCTTCAATCGTGGTAGGATCTTCACAACTTTCAGGTTTTATGCTTTCATTGATGGTATTTGAAGAGGAGTTGAAATGGATAGAACTATCTGCCATGATGTTGTTTTGGTGTAGAGAATTTTGGAACTTTGTGTTGTAATAATGAAATGGAGGCAGCCAACTAGAATTAGAAAAGAGACACTTCGCTTTCTTTTAAAACTCTCCTTTATAATTTAGGTTTGAGTTGGTTGGATGTCACGAGTGTCAATTTATATGTATTGGTATGGATGCAATTTAAATTGACTTTGTGGCCGACCCTTAGCATTCAAGACAATATAGTGTACAATTAAAGTTGCATGATAAAATTAATAATAAAGATCTAATGGTTGTTGTGAAAAGGAAAATTAATACATGCAGTTCTTTTAGAATGGAAGCTTAATTTAAGTGATAGTTATTAATTAAATTTAATATTTAATATTTAATAATATGTTTTTATCATTTAAGTCTAATTCTATACACAGGGTTCTTTTAAAACATGATCTTAGCTTTAAATTTTATCATTGGAATCATTTTTTAAATAATTAAAATTAAAATTAAAAATGTAAGATGATCATGCTTTAGTATTATTAATTTGTGATACAAGTAACACAAATTGAAGGTGTGTTAGTTATGCAATTGATAATTATTAATTTTTAAATATATTTTTATATTCTTATTACATCTCAATTTTTCTTTTTATATTTGCAAACATTTTTCAACCACTTAAAAAATATTTTGTAAAATAAAAAATATAATTACAAATGCTCTTATATCATCTAAAGTCTTTGTTTTTTATTATAAAATGCAACCGAAAATGGGGGCTGACCCGAAAAAAAAAACTAGCACAAGGAGTGCTTGAGTCACAGCAAAACCTTCAGCTGTGCCAATTTTAAAAACCAAAAACCAAGAAAGAAAATCAACAGACCCCAGCTCCAACACGGAGCTGGTAACTAGCCTGGAAGTCCTAACAGGCCCCAACCTCACCATGAGGTTGGTAACCAGCTTGTGGTAGTAATTAACAGTAAAGTTAGCATTAACAGTAACAAACAACAGATTACAAAAACTTGAGATTAACCGAAGATCTAACAGGCCCACATCGCCCAAACGAAAAGTCCAGGAAAAAAATTTAACTATAAACAGAGGAAAAGGAAGCTACTTGGGGTTACCTTCCTCGCCTTTCAACAAAATCTTAAGCTAGTCGTCTGCGAGGAATTGGTACAGTTCTTCATCCTTTCGCTCACCTCCTGGGTTCATTTTCTCCATATGAAGGAGTTGGAGCGTAGTGGCAGCTGCATGCATGACCTTCATAGAAAAGTCTACAATCCTATTAAAGCTTTCCCTAAGATTTTTAATTTCCACCCTCATTTCCTTTAGCTCCACCTTAGGGTCAAACAACAATAGGGGCTCCTGAGGACCAGCAGTAACAATGGGGGTGTCACTCACACCATCAGGCATTTTCTCCTTTGTTTTTTTAGGGTCCTCCAGGGTAATATTTATAACCACCTGGGGGCTAGGGGACTGTGAAGTTAGGAGCGTTGAGTCTGCTTTCGTCTCCTCAAAGAGTTTTTTCTTTGAAAGGTCAAAGGCGGGGAGATCGAAACTGGCAGAGACATGAGAGTCATGGTTTTTCATAGAACCCTCCACAATAGGGCTTTTCTTCTTTTTTTCCCTTTCTTTCTCCTCAATCTTAACTTTCTTCCCCACTTTAGCTTCCCCCCTGGTGACATTCTTGATATCTTCTTCCTCCTCTGAATCTTCTTCCTCTTCATCCTCTTTAGTGCACCTCTTTCTCACAGCATTTGCTTGTATCTAGTTTTGGTAGTGATTCTGTTAGATCTCCATCTACTATTGTTATCCTCCTCCTCTTCTTCAGATTCAATTGTAATTTGGTCACCGTCGGCCAAACTCAACTTATTCTTCTTTTAAATAGGGGTTTTTGAAGAAGTCGTGGGGTTAGAGAGAGTGACTTGAAGCTCATTAGGATTCTCAAGATACAACATAAAGTTATGGAGAGAAATAGTCCTAGGCGGGCAGAGGGATAAATGAAAATTGTAAAGGCATAGCATTAAGCCCTGATGGAGAATAGTATAATTATGCCTGGATTTCATTTTTTCTCTAACTTCCAAAACAGAAGCTTCGATCAGAAAAAATGGAAAGGAGATGGAATCATTGTACCTAAAGTGGTTAAGGAGAGGGAAATGGTAGTTGTAACAGGTGTCGAAGCGGCCTTCCAAAGTGATATACTTCATCAAAATGAGGCACATTTCATTCCATGGGTCGGGCAGTGTCATTCTGTTGAATCCTCCCCTAAAACGTTTAGGAATCTCTTTTTTTTTTAAGAATCTTTTCATATGGGTGTCATCTCGGCTTTTGGTGACCTTCTTCCATTTTTACCCCTATGTGGAGAGACCTGTGGCCTGCATGATAACCTCCTCATTAATCTCAAAGGTTATCCCATTTATCGTGACTTTGCGCTCATCCCAAGTTTTTACCAACTGCAGAGAGACCAGTTCATCTAAAGTCTCTGTTACAACCAATGCAAAATTAAATTTTAAAATTTAATTATTTATGGATTTTCAAATGAAAGACTCTACAACTAATTATAGTAATTGTAAAAGATTTAATGTAAAAGGTTTAGTAATTATAAAATATTTAATGTAAAAGGTTTAGTAATTATTCTTGAAGTTGACTAGATCATGTATACTAAATATTTTATAAGACTTGTATACTTAGTTATATAAAAGATTTAGAATGGATCATATCATTAATTCAAAATTTATTATTCTACTGATTAACAAGTTGTACAGTATATATATATATATA
>MU226461.1:4659166-4676183 GCA_018584345.1 Thuja plicata
CTTATTAAAGGAATTACAAAATAGTGACATGTCCTCTTACATGGACTAGAGGACAAACACAAATAAGGATACCTTGGTTTATCCTTTTAATTACATATTTTCAACCAAGGAAAGATTAATTCTAACAATATATATATAATTTGATAAGTGGAAAAAAAAATGATATTGACTACTCTACAAAGTGTGCAGAGATTTCAAGGAGGCCTTCCTCGTGGGTGGAAGATCATCCTCTACAAAACCACATTTATTACATCATTTAATCCACATTTTTATGGGGTCTTTATTGCCTAGAAATGGGAAAATTTGACAAATCTCTCAAAAGCCGACAACAGTAGAAACTAAGTCTTCCAAGGATGTACTCAAGGATTTATAGGCTATCCCAGATGGAGAAAGGTTCTACCAGTAACCCAAGATGGGGTCGTGTCAAGCCACGAAGGAGTTGAATGGAGGTATGGATCTCTCTGCAAATACCTTCATTACCGAACCTAATTTGCAGATGGCCTTAGCTATTTATGTAGAAAAGTGTAGATTAAGAAATTCATTTGTTATTTTAGCAGCCCAAGAATTAACTAAGCTTCCTTAATGTAATTTTTTGAGCAAAAGGTTTCATAATGTTTGGGGAAAGAGGTTAGGGTTCTATTTTTCATATTTTTGGATCATGCACAAGGGTCTTTTTTTTACTAACCCTAATAGCCAAAAGGAAATAATCAAAAGGTAATTCTCGAGGATATGTCCATGCAACTTTAGGGAAATCTCATAGTCTCCAAAATCTTTTAAAGAACAGATTCTATCCCTTTCATGCCTTTGTTGGCTTACCATTGGTAATTTACATTCATACCTTTGGAATTTTGTTCCCGGTGCCCTACAACCCATCGGCAATGTGATTAGGGTTGATAAAACTGATAATCTCCTTCCACATACCAATGTTAGGGTTCTTGTGTCTTTGAATCATAGCCTTGACCTTCCTAAAAAAAATTAGATTGATTCAGAGGACCAACTTGTCTCTTGTCATATTACATTCCTTGGTATAATTAATGCATGTTTTTTATGCAAAAATGAAGGCCACTTGAGTAATTTGTACCCCTTGATTGGAAATAAACTATCTTCTAAACATAAATGCGTTGGGGTTAACAATGGAGGAAATATTAAATAGAATCAAGATAGGTCTTTACACAATGTTGAGCTACCCAATGGTTTTTCTCACCCTCCTATTAAGAGAACCCTTCTCCTTGACCCAAATTCCATTAGCAACAAGTTGGACAATCTTACAATAGATTTCTCCAATGACGTGGATTGCCCTACTTTTAACAAAAACAAATGTCTCGCTAGTGTGCAGAATTTAGGTCAGATAAGTGTAGCCTTAAATTTTTCCTAGAACCCCAAGCACACCATCCTAAAAATAGGACTCAGAATTCTCAACAAATATCTCTTGAGAAGGTTAGAAGAATCTATGATCCTAAGTTTAGATCCAACAATTCCTTCAAGAATGGAAGGTCATCCTTCCCTCATTATCCCTCTATAGAACAAGTATCCCCTAATAAAAATATCATTTCCCCTCCCTCATAAATAAAAATGATAGTATGGACTATAGTTCTCCTAATGTAACCGAGGTCTTGGAGATGTCTAGGGGTAGGATTGAGAAACAAAATTATTTCTCTAATAATATAGCATATAGTGGTGGCTTGGAAGCCCTTAAAGAAGCTTATGGAAAAGAAGAGAATCTCTCTAATTTTTACCTTTTGGTTATCCCAGACCCCCCCCCACAACCTCCCCTCTCCAAGACTTTCCAATTCTCAATTCCCTTACGCTCCACTCCTACCCATGGTAGCATCAAGATTCATGTGGGAGAGATTAATGATTTCTCTCAAGAGATCTTGGATAGAGAGATATTGGAGGAAGGAGAGATCATGAATAAGGGAATTTCTCTCTTCATTTCACCTCAAGAGGGACCAAAAGTCTTTGTTTTCAATGCTTAGAAGAAAAGAAGAAGAGTTAGGACCAAGAAAATAGAAAATATTTTGGGAACTCTAGCTCCTAGTTTGGATGCCTCAAAAAATTAACTAAAAATAAGAAAGAGAAGTCAGAGACTAAGCAAAAAACAGACTAAGCATCCTAGAAATCAGCTCTGTAGCTACTATAAGATCTTCATGACCCCAATGGATACTGAATATTAATGTTACCAATGGAGTTAGAATGTGCATCTTGGATTGTTAGAGGACTAGGGTCTCTTGATAGAAAATATATTATTAATAGTTTTCTTATGATGAATAAAGAAATTGATATACTCATGCTCTAGGAGGTTAAAGTTGTTGGATTCTCCCTAGAAATTAGTCTAAAATGTATATGGAAGGATGTCAAATTTTTTAACACTTCCTATCAAGAAGGTAAAGGAGGGGTTGTAATCTTAGTTGGACCTAGATGGAGTAAACACATCTCTAGATGAGGATTCTCCACTTTCTATCGGTTGATCTTGATCATTGTTAATCTAAATGGAGAAGAATTTGGCATCTGTAATATATATGTAGCAAATGAACATCAAGAAAGGATCGATCTATGGAAATGAATATTCCAATTGGAATACATCCCTTGGATTGTTGATCCTTCAATATGATTGAATCACCTCAAGTCAAATTTGGAGGGAGAAAAAATGAGTGGAAGGGGCGTGAGAAATTTTATGGTATAAAATGACTAGTAAACACAAACTATTTGATCCTGTAGCTGGTAATAAGGGTAGTATTAAGGGATTTTGGCATACCTAGTATAACTTCCAGCAAGGAGATAAAAATAGTTTTGTAGAGTTAACATGTTTTATGTAAATAGAGATGTTTTCAGTTTAAAAAAGATGGTGATGGGATTAGTGTCAGAGTAACTCCATACACCAATCTGACCACCATCCTATGCCTATTGATATATTCCAAATTGGAAAATCCAATAGAGGTGAGGGGAAGAAGGAAGGATTTTCTTAAAATGTTATCATTTTTAAAGATGAGGATCTTGTAATTGCAATTAATGTTATCAAATGGTATAATTTGTAGGTTGTGAAATAAAGTAGTGTTATTTGTTAATATTTTCAGATTTATGAAAGGAAATTACAGCCTATAGAAGTCTCTTAATCATGAAACAAAGCAATACACAAAGCAAGCAAGGAGTATAGAAAAATAGCACCTAATTTGTACTTCTAAATCTTCTAGATGAAGGACCTCATCAATCTCCTTTAATCAGGTCCATCCAGCCCTTTATCTTCTAAAAAAATTTCGATCATAGTATGGGATAATTCCAGATCCAAGGTTCAGATCTGCATTATCAATCTTCAAGTTTTTCCCTTGCAAATTATTGAAAATTAATAGAAATCTATTGATTTGGCCGCTGAAGGTTGGCACCAAAGTTACTTCAAATCACCACCTTTGAAGATCTTCCTTGAATTTATTTCCTTTAGATTCAGACTTTATGTTTAAATTGAATTTGCCAAATTCTAGGAAATATCAACCACTAATTCAAACACATGGACAAATCGAACAACCTCAAAGAAGGATAATTTTCTCCTTATGAATGTAGCTCTAAATCGCACCAGCAGATTGATTCTTGGAGAGAAGGCACTATGTTATGGTTTTGATATGTCATCTCCGAAAAATCAATCCACATTTATATGTGATTGGGGAGGCTTCTTAAGAGGCCGACTTCGGCCTTTAAAATAATCTTTTGTTTTTTTAAATTATCCTCAAGAGGACGACTTGGGCCAAATAAAAAAATGTTAATTAGTCCATTAAAATTGTTTTTTTCTAATAAAGAATAAATAATAAATATCCTTATATCTATTATTATTATTATTATTATTATTATTATTATTTATATATCAATTTATTATATATATATATATATATATATAAATTATTATCCAAGGTTGTGGATATTTGTTGTAAAGGCCATAATATCAGCACTATTGAGCGGTGGTCCCAAAACTTTAATAGATGGAAAACCCTATTCCAAGTGGTAGGGAAGAAAAAGGATAAGGACAATAGGAATATTGAGTCTAAACTAAATAATAACCTATACATTACTAAATAGTTTTACTAATATGATGCTAGAGAGATCAGAGTTTCCTATCTTTTTTCTTCCAAATGGTTCAAACTCTCCTGAACGGAGCCATAGACTAGGTGGAAGTGAATGGAGTGAGATCTCCCTCTTTTGAGTTTTCTAGGTCTATTAGACAAGGATGCCCTTTGGCCCCATCGTTTTTTTTCATAGTAGTTGATGTCTTGTATTGCATTCTTAGAGACAACTATCTATCCCCTAAAGTCAAAGTAATTAGTCTCCCCAATGGGGAAGAACTATATAACATCCAATTTGCAGATGACACTATAATTATTATTGATCTTGAAGAGAACAATCCATGTGTTCTCATGAAAACATTAGACCTATATTGTTCTACCTCAAGAAGAAAATTTTCTCCTCCTAAGTCAATTATGATAGGATGGGTTGACCACCATCCTAGCTATTGTAATAGATCTTCTCAATTGGGGAGGCTCAAATCACCAAGTGAAATATTTTCTTATCCCTTTCTTTGTTAACCCCAATTTGAAAGAGATGTGGATATGGATTATAGACAAGATTGATAGAAAGTTGAACAAATGGAACTCCAACTATATCTCTCTTATAGGGAGAGTTAAATTTTCTCAAAATATATTATCCTGAAACAAATATACTCTGCCTCAGCTGGGTTATTTAACCAAGTACAATTTACTAGAAATAATGCATGATGAACAAAGAACTTTGCATTTTGGGGCTAAAATACCTACGATCCCAAGGGATTACCTTGACTTTCAAATGGATTGAAAAATCCACTCTTAGTGATGAACCTTGGAAGGTTTTAATCAGAAATAATACATCGAGCGTAGTTCTAGCTAACTCCTTTTCCTGGAAAGGGTTGTACATTAATGATTTACTTTCTCGAAGTTTTGCAATTAAAGTTTCTGTCTCAAATTTTTTTAAATCAATTTGTAAATGTTGGGAGAGTGTTAGAAAATTTATTTCTAATAACAATTTCATAGATGAAAGTAAAAAGGTGTAGGGGGGAAATTAATTAGTGGAACCTCAAACATGGAGACAAAACCCTAGCTCTTCTTTAGGGATTCTCTACCAATAAATGGGCCAACAAGGGCATCAAACATTTCTCAGATATTATTCAAGAGGGGAGAGTTATTAGCTAGAAGGACTTGTGGGAAAATTTTGATATATACCACAAAATAATTGGAGAACTTATGCAATATTGAGAGATTCATGTAGCAATTTTAATCTTATGATAAAATGTGAAACCAATGATGAAAGGATTCCCCACCTTAAGTTTCCTGATGATACTAGATTCCCCAATACCAAAGCCAAATAAATTTACAAGATCCTCACTAACAACCATAAACAATTTGAACATCTCAACTCCCACTGGAATTTGAACTTGGAACCCTTTGAATGGAGTAAGCATATAATGTTTTTGTGGCATAGATCTGTGGAACCCATTAAAACCTGCTTCATGTGGCATCTCTTCCTACATAAATTACCTATTAAAAATTCTAATGGGGATATTAATATTTGTTCTTTTTTTCAAATTTCTTGAAACTATTAACCACCTTTTTTTACTACCTTTTTTACTAAAGAGGTTTGGGGAATTATTGGTTTCTTCTTGCACCATAACTTTAGATTATTGCATATCCTATCAGGATCATTCTTGGGCCTTAAAAATTGTGTAATGAGGACATCTTTAATGGGAGAGAAAGATACCTTTCTAAGTCTTTTCAGAGACTCATATATCATAATGTTGCAATGCAAGTAACTCTAATCATGAAGACAGACGATAAAAAAAATTTTGAATTGCTAAATGAAGGTGTTGTCCAAGTGCTCAAAAAGGAGGTTTCTCGCAGGTACACTATTGAATAGAACTAGTCAAAGAGAAAAAAATTTGACCATGTCATGAATCAACTACATGAAAGGAAGGATAACACATGGTTTGGCAAAAGAATTCCAACCCAGGTCATTCCTATAGTAGCCATACCTCCACCTGTCATTCCGCAATAGCCTAGAGTTTCAGTTCTAGCTCATCCATATAGTATTTATGTTTAGAATGAAAAGATATTAAAGTGGATGTAAGGTTCAAGTGGTTGGCCAATGTGAATAGATCTCAGAAATAATGAACTCTGATCAGCAATAAGAGTATACTTTTGTATCTTGATATTACTGTAAAACTCTCTATATACCTATACTAAGGAGCACAGTTTACTGGCCTCCTTCTAAGGAGATTTTATTTTTTTGGTGATAAGTACTCACGTATGATACTCTTATATGATTTAAATGGTGTTTTATCTATTATACTCAATAGAAAAAAATATAGATAGAATAATTATTTTTAATTTTTCATATTATTAAAAGAAACAATAATGTCCTAAATCCTTAAAACAATAGAATGACAAATAATAGCTTTAAAATGGGTTCATAATTTTAAAAAATAGCTCTACCTATGAAGGACCGAAATAAAGAAGATGCCATTCTAAAAGGGAAAAGGGTTTTAATGGTTTCATATGAACAGAGGTGAAGCCTTCATCCAACCAAGGAAATCCAATATAGGCGACTAGAAAAGGCTCCAAGCCCCTCAATTCCTCCATCCTCTATTGATGGAGTGAATATGACTACACTGGGAAGAGGTGACTCGATCTTAGCACAAAAATCTGCACTTAATACATTCTTCTAAATATGGTAGACAATTAGTCCACTCTAGGAAAGCTAGGCAATAGATTAGGGCACAGTCAAAGCTTCTTACCAATGCTATGAAGAATTTTGGTAACTTGTTGGGGGGCGGTCATGGAAATTTGGTAAAAATATGAAACTAAAGAAATGGAAACTTGAGATAGAATGTGGGTATTTACCTAGGGAAAAAGAATACACATCCCAAATTTTCTATGAGATACCCTAGTAGCTTCCAAAACCCAAGGAGAAATACAAGGAAGGTCTATAATATTGAAATAGAATCGATATGCCCTATTTGGAACCATTTTTCTGATCTAGGTATCTTAACAATCTGGAGTAGGCTCAATCAGTCTTTCCAAAACATCAAAGGTTGGTGGGAAACAAAGTTTTCCAACCAGCAAACCAAGTGAGTATTTCTTGGATGGGTGACAATTTCTTGTTTATTTTATGTAAAATTAAACAGTTAAAAGCTGAAATTTTGTTTGGTGAAATAATGTTCTTGAATGTGTATTATTTGTATTGTTTATATTGGTCTTCAAATTTTAATCCTTATACACATAAACCATAATTTTTTCCAAAATGGATGAATATTGGTTGGATCCCAATAATATATTATTTATCGATAATTTTAGATCAAATTGGTATCTAATGAAGAAGGAAGTTTCTCAGAGCATTCATCTATTGTGCCTTCTATACCCATGTTAGTATCACTAACATCTGAAGAAGATCCATGTGTCATGATACCTTCTATACCTTTTTTGGTCTTATTGCTTCCAATGGGATGATCCTCACAACCTTCAAGCTTGATGCATAGAATTATCACAACTTATAATATTAAAACCTTCAGTGATAGCATCCTCACAATATTTCACCTTGATTCCTTCGATGGTAGAATCCTCACAAATTTCAGTCTTCATGCCTCCAATGATATAACCTTCATATTTTTTGGCCCCAATGCGTTCAAAGGTGGAATCTTTACAACTTTCAACCTTGATGTCTTCACAAATTTCAGTCTTGATGACTTACAGTAGAATCCTCACAACTTTCAGACTTGATATCTTGAATAGTAGAATCCTCATGAATTTTTTCAATGATGACTTTAATTGTGGTAGCATCTTCAAAAATTTCAGGTTTGATGCTTTCGCTAGTGGTATTTGAAGAGGAGTGGAAATGGATAAAACTATCTACCATGATATTGTTTTGGTGAAGAGAACTTTGGAAATTTGTTGTAATAATGAAATGGAAGCAACCAACTAGAACTATGAAGGAGACACTTAACTTTCCTTTCAAAAATCTCATTTATATTTAGGTTTTAGTTGGTTGGATGTCACAGTGTCAGTTTATTTGTATTGGTATAGATACAATTTAAATTGATTATGTGGCCGACTCTTTGGGATTCTTTGGGATTCAGGCCAATTAATTTATAGGATTCTTTTTATAAAGGAAGTCTAATTTATGATGACATTTAATTATGAAAATAGTAATTTAATAGATTATTATTTTAATTTATTGTATGAATATTTAATATTTTATTTTTATTATTTAAATTTAGATTTATCTTAATTATTTTTTAGGAAAAGTTGTTTTTCAATTTTAGTTTCGTATTTGCTATTATATTAAACAATAAATAATACTCTTAATACAATTTAAACTTAAAAACATTATAATTTCAAATGTTCTTATATCTTTTTAAATTCTTTAATACAAAAATATAAAATTAAATTTAAATTTTAATAATTTACAATGACTTAAATGATTTGATATCTATTAATTTAATATATACTAACTATCAAAAATTTAAAAAATAAAATGATCTTAAAATAAGTCAATTTATATTTATATGTATTGGTATATTTTAATAAAAGCCGGATGATAAAATTAATAATAAAGATCTAATTATCATTGTGAGAAAAGGCAATTAATTTGTAGGGCTCTTTTAGAAAGTAAACATAATTTTAGATGAAGTTACGTTTATATGTATTGGTATAGGGTAATTAAAGTTGGATGATAAAGTTAATAATAAAGATCTAATGACCATTGTGAGAAAGTACAATTAATCCATATGGTTCTTTTAGAAAAGATACCTAATTTAAGAGAAAATTTAATCATAAAAATATTAATTGATAGTTTTTATTTAAATATATTATATAATATTTAATAATATGTTTGTATCATTTAAATATAATTTTATGCTTAGGACTCTTTTAGAATTCTACCTTAGCTTTAAGTTTTATTATTGCAATCATTTTTTAAATAATTACAATTTAAAATATAAAAATCTAAGATGAATATTCTTATGTAATGTGAATGCTTTAATACAAGTAGCGCAAATTAAATATTAAGTATCAACCACTTCTATGTCTTGAATAATTTAGTATTCATTAATTTTATAAATACTAGCTATCAAAAGTTCAATATAAAAGGTCTAATAACTATGACATTGATAATTATTAATTAGATCTATTATAAAAAAAATGTAATAATATATTATATTAATTAAAAATAAATATATTTTTTATTCTTATTCAGTTTTTATTTTTTATCTTATATTCCTATTCTTATTACATCTCAATTTTTATGTTTATATTTGTGAACTATTTTAAACGAACTAAAAAATAATTTAAAATAAAAAAAATAATTACTATTGTTCTTATGTCATCTAAAGTCTTTGTTACAACTAATGCAAAATCAAGTACTTAAGGACTATATAAATATTTATGGTCTCTATAATAGGGCTTTTGGACACCCTTTTGTTTTGATTAATCATTTCCATCACAATGTCATAGTGTCTTTCCCATTTTATTTAGCTTCTTTTCATAAAAAAATGTTTGAATGAGTTCTTGAAGAATTCATACATTAACCATAGTCTCCATGAGGGTTTTTTGGTTCTTAATTATGAGCATTATAACCCCCCTCACAACCCCCTCATAGCCTATTTCTATTTCTGATGGGTAAGATAATTTGGTCACGGGAATGATCAGTTGGCTCACAATGATGACATAGATAGTGATGAAGCTGCGGATTTTTCCTCCTCCAAAGCTAAGAAAATATGAAAAGGGAAATGGAAATCCCCTACCTCTAATCAAGAATATTATGTCCCCTATGATAAAACTAAGCCCTCCCCTAAGCCAAACAAGAAGATGAGTACCTTTGGTAAGGGTAAGGGAAAGAACTTGAATTTGAGTGTGGACCTTTCCCTACTCCCTCTAGCTAGGGCCAAGGCTACGGTTGATGAAAATGAGGGGGGTAGTGGTAAAGAGAACCTATAAGGTGAAGACATTGTGATGGATCATGCTACCAAAAACAACCCCTCCCCTGTTGCTAGTGAATCCCATATTCATAAGGATTTTAGGGCAGTGTCTTAGATGGAGCTTAGACTTGCCTCTCACCACTTTAATTCAACTTGTGAAGACTTCTATGATATCCTTGGTTTAGCTAGAGATAAAGCTATAGATTCTTTTTCTTTATTCAAATGGCTCTTTCAAAATAGAGAGCCCTTAGTAGTAAGATGTAATTGTTGCTTGATTTTGTGGCTGGAAAGGGTAAGAATGGTATTTTAGGGGAAGATGTTGGAGCTGGATCTACTAAGGGGAAGGAACTTTCGACTATCAATGAAAAAAATTCTATTGTGGATTGTCTCAAGAAGATGGTTGACTCCCTTGAAAAAATGAAGCATGACTATGAGCTCAATATGACCAAGCTAGAGAAAAAGATAAACAATGGAAAAGATCTAATGTAGTCAGATATGAATTAGAGCCACAAAAGTATTAAGTTAAACATGAAGGCCATGAATAGGGTGGTGCAGAAGCTAGAAAAACATCAACATTATAGACTTTCTACTCAGCTAGAGCTTGATAAAGAGCATATGAATTTTGTCCCTAGCATGAGAACAAGGGGCATTTTAAAGAGGAAAGTTGCTAATCCTCCAGATTACAAGGACCTAAAGAAGGCTCCTAAGGAGATGACCAAGATGGAGGTGGAGGTATCTTAGGTGTTGAATAATCTATCCTAGTGTGTTATTGTTTGAATTTTTGTTGTTTGAGGTGTTGACATTTATGTTTTGTCATTGATGTCAACAGATGTTTCAGTTGGATGTAGTGGAAGTCTCAGAAAGACTGGTTATCGCAAGAACATGTGAGATTGACAGATGTGTATATATAATGTACAACATGTGAGAGTTTGCAAATATGGATATATGTAGAGGGATGAGTGTATACCTCATGTCTAAGGTCGATGGATCATATGTTTGTATTTGTATGAGTTACAGCTATTTTGGTTTAGATTGGTTATAGAGAAGTGACAGACGATAATGATAGAGATGGTCTCTGATTTTTTGGGATAACTTGGATGTGAGCATGGGTCATGCTATGCAAGCTTAAGGTATGATAGAAGATACATGGGATAAAGTTATTTATGATTCTTGGGTCAATCGATTCTTGATGATGTTATTTGAGGCATGTGGACTGGCGAATACCTATTTGGGGCTGACCACAAAGATGTAACGTGCTTGATGATTGGCGAGCATGAATTATGGATCTTAGTGTATAACTGATGATTAATTTTATGTTAATTACTTGTGTAAGGTATCATGTGTATCTTAGAAATGGTCTATGTAACTGTTTGTGCATTGGGGAAGTCTTAACAGTCTGACCTAATTGCTTATTGTAACAGGTATAAAGGAAAACCTAGTGTCTTGATGTGTAAAGGTATGGATTGGATGTATTGGATGCTACAAGCATGTGGAAGTGAGTTTTGCTAGATGTAGAGTAGTGATTATGTTTGTAATGCATTTCATTGGAACTTTATAAGCAAAGCAAGTTTCTAATAGTCATTTAACTATTATAAATATACATTTATACTTCTCTTTAGACAGTGAGACCTGAAGGTGGGTTTAACCTTCAAGTGGTGGATTTAACCTTCACTTTGGGAAGTGTGCTTGGGTAGTGATCTCATCATTCCATTCAAATCCTAACAGGGTTGATAAGACTCCTTATAGGTTCTGTCCTTTAATGGGGATTTGTACTGGATGTAAAAATCATCTCCTAACAAGGATAGATCTCCTAACAAGGATATAATATTTCTAGTGCATTATTTGTAAGTTTCATACCCACCAGGGTTTTTCTATTAGTGGGGTTTCCTCGACATCAATCATTATTTAATGTGTTATTTTCTTTGTGCGTATGTTCCTATTATTTATGATATTGCATGGCTAAGTTTCAATTGGTTGAAATTAGTTAAACGTGTTACAAAACTGATTTACCCCCTTCCTCTAAGCGTTTCATGATCGTAACAAATGGTATTAGAGATAGTGGCCATTGGTACTATATCAAAATTCCAATTCCATATCTCAGTAGAATGAAGAAAACCAATATTATACTGCTGAAAAATAGGTATTATCAGTCATGGTACTAAACTAGACAGTAGTCCTAGAGATACGTATTATTGATCTATAATAGGAAAATGCTCTTTGAGCTTAGATGGTCCTCTTTAGTCCATTTGAAGCAATGCCTCTTGATTCATCACTTAATTTCACTTTAAATGCTTGAAGATCATCCAAGGCCTTGCCTACATCCCCCACAGCCAAGGGTGCAGTGATGTTAAATTTATGAAAAACATGCAGAGCGTCCAATGACAAACAAACTTTAGGGTTTTTCTTAGGTGCTTTTTCTTTCTTGTGTTTTGAAACAGCATCAGTAGTACCCTTTTTGCTTAAGCTTAGAATCCCCTGAAAATCATTGTGATCGAATATCTTGTGTTCCTATTGGCCTGCCCCCTTTGAAGTAGAAGTGGGAGGATGATTCTTCTTAAGAGAAGATGGCTGAAATATCTCCATATACCTTATCAGGTTATCAACTTCTACAATGGCAGCATTAGTATTCGTCTCTTCTTTCACTCTAGCATAAGTGGATGTAGTAGGTATGTTGAAACCTCCAATATTACTGTAACCTTCTGTAGTCTCTGATGAAGAAGGATATTTCTTAGAGATTTTATCCATTTTACATTCTATACCCTTGTTGGTGTTAATGACATCTGAAGAAGATCCAGGTGGCATGGTAATTTTTTTAACAAGTGGTTGCAAAATGTTTGGGAAAACCGTTGGGGTTCCATTTTTCATATTTTTTCATATTTTTATATGGTAAGGGTCTCCTTTTATTTTTTTTGACATATTCATAATCTTATTTTAACCTAAAACCTTAACCTAATTAAATCCTAACTTTAATTAAACCCTATTAAACTTAACAGTTATTGAATTCTAACCTTAGTTTAAGCCTAACCAAAATGTTTACTCAAATATTCTCCCTTAATAAACCCTAATCCTAACCTTATATCATAGGTTTAGAGGAACGATTAGGATAAGAATTCAATTTGGATTTAGAGCTCAACTAGCATACATTTAGTGTTATGGTTTAATAGGGTTCTAGGACAAATGATCATGTTTGGATTAGGGTTAAGGTTTATTTATGATTATTGTTCAAATATGATTATAGTTAGTATTCAATTAGTGTAAGGGCTCAAGTTAAGGTTAGGTTGGGATTTTATAAGGGAAAAATATTTCAAATAAGGTTAGGGTTAGCATTAAGTCTAGGTTAGGTTTATGGATTAGGGTTTAGTAAGTTTACAATAATTTTTTTTTTTGCTTCACTTGCATAAATGTAGGTCAAATTTTATGACAGAATTTTTTTCAATGTATTCTACTTATTTAAGTAGAATAAATATAAGATTTAAATAATTAAAAATAATAGTTTTATAATTACATGACCATTTTGTAATTAGAAGACAATTTTGCTAAGCATATCTTATTGTCAAAAATATTATTAAATGTCTAATTTAACTATTCTCTTAAAAAGAGTATATTTTTGTATCCTCATTATAAGATATTAAATAGAACATATATTGAAACTAAACTATACATTTAGTATAAATATATCAATTCATTATATTATTCATATTTAAATAATTAAATGCGAGATTTTCTAATTTGTTGGAGAGAGAGGAAGTAGAATGCACAACGTATTTTTTCAATTCTCATTCATATATTATGATGATAATTGCAAAAATCCGGGTGTTGGTCTTATTGCACCTATCCAATTTTTATTTCTAATTTAATTCAAATATTTTGTATTCTAATATCTCCACATATTTCAAATAGATGTAATTATGACATCTATAATAGTTTGTATTAAGTATTTGTAATTAATTTTATATTGTATTATTCTCTTGTAAGAAATTATATAAGATAAATAAGAATGTACAATCATATAAATTGAGACAGTGATTGGGGTATGTATAAATAAGCAGTTAATATGACTTTGCACATAATTGCATTATTTACCGAATTATATGCCAGACTATCACCACACCCAAAATAAAGACAAATCTAAACGAAAAAAGACAACTGAATTTTTCTTTTTTTGGCGTCACAATACCCTAACAACCATTTACTCGATTAGAAGGGAAAACAGACTTCTTACAAAATCTAAAATGGCTGAAAACATATATAATATGATTTCGATATTCAAACATAGAAGCAGAATATTTGGAATTAATACAAAATAGAGAATCATAAATGCTTTCCTGATATTAAAATATAAATCTCCAAAACTCTCATGAAATACGTAATATTTTATTGGAGAGAATAGATTTTAACGCCTCCAAAAAAACAAAGTTCATTAAACCGTCAACATAAGAATAGCGGACACAGAAAACAACGAAAACAAAAACAGGAACAATCTATGTGGGCAAAACAGTGGCTACCAGAGAGGCCACACAACAACATATCTGCAGCCAAGCTGTCATGGTCAGTTATGCCATCAGATTACATTTATTCAGAGTTCTTGAAAGATTGAATAAAAGGGCGGAATTCAAAACTTAAACAACTACAATGCTATTGCTCAAGCAAAAGCTATGTAGTTAATGAAACAAAGGATCAGAAATGTTCTAACAGTACCATATCAAAATTCCAATTTCATATGTCAGTAGAATGAAAACAACCAACATTATACTGCTGAAAAACAGGTGTTATCAGTCATGGTACTAAACTAGACAGCAGTCCTAGACATAGCTATTATTGATCTATAATAGGAAAGTACTCTTTGAGCTCAGATGGTCCTCCTTTGTCAAATTGAAGAAATGCTTCCTGATTCAGAACTTAATTTCACTTTAAATGCTTGAAGATCATCCAAGGCCTTGCCTACATCCCCCACGGCCAAGGGTGCAGTGATGTTAAACTTATGGAAAACATGCAGAGCATCCAATGATAGAGAAATTTTAGGGTTTTTCTTAGGTGCTTTTTGTTTCTTGCCTTTTGAAACAGCATCAGTAGTACCCTTTTTGCTTAAGCTTAGAATCCCCTGAAGATCATTGTAATCTGATATCTTGTGTTCCTGTTGGCCTGCTCCCTTTGAAGTAGAAGTAGGAGGATGATTCTTCTTAAGAGAAGGTGGCTGAATTCTCTCCATATATCTTATGAGGTTATCAACTTCTACAATGGCAGCAGCAGTATTCCTCTCTTCTTTCATTCTAGCATAAGTGGATGTAGTAGGTATGTTGAAACCTCCAATATTACTGTAACCTTCTGTAGTCTCTGATGAAGAAAGAAGTTTCTCAGAGCTTTCAGCCATTTTACCTTCTATTCCTTTGGTTGTATCAGTGACATCTGAAGAAGATCCAGGTGGCATGGTACCTTCTATACCTTTGTTCGAATCAGTGCTTTCAATGGGAGGATCCTCACGACTTTCAAGCTTGATGTCTTCAATGGTAGAGTCATCACAACTTTTACCCTTGAAATCTTCAATGATAGAATTCTCACAACTTTTAACCTTTATAATTTCAATATTAACTTTGTTAAAACTTGTAACCTGGAAACCTTCAATGGTAGCATCCTCACAATCTTCAGTCTTTATTCCTTCGATGGTAGAATCTTCACAATTTTCAGTCTTGATGTCTCCAATGGTAGAACCCTCACATTTTTCAGCTCTAATGCCTTCAATAGTAGAATCTTCACAACTTTCAACCTTGATGTCTTCACAACTTTCAGCCTTGATGACTTCAATGGCAGAAACCTCACAACTTTCTGTCTTATTGCCTTCAATAGTAGAATCATCACAACTTTCAGGCTGGATATCTTGAATTGAAGAATCCTCAGGACTTTCTATCATGATGCCTTCAATGGTGGTAGGATCTTCACAACTTTCAGGTTTTATGCTTTCATTGATGGTATTTGAAGAGGAGTGGAAATGGATAGAACTATCTGCCATGATATTGTTTTGGCCTAGAGAACTTTGGAACTTTGTGTGGTAATAATGAAATGCAAGCAACCAGAACTCTCCTTTATAATTTAGGTTTTAGTTGGTGGGATGTCACGGGTGTCAATTTATATGTATTGGTATCGATGCAATTTAAATTGATTTTGTGGCCGACCCTTTAGCATTAAAGACAATATAGCGTAATTAAAGTTGGATGATAAAATTAATAATAAAGATCTAATGGTTGTTGTGAAAAGGACAATTAATTCATGTGGTTCTTTTAGAATGGAAGCTTAATTTAAGTGATAGTTATTAATTAAATTTAATATTTAATATTTAATAATATGTTTCTATCATTTAAGTCTAATTCTATACACAGGTTCTTTTAAAACATGATCTTACCTTTAAATTTTATCATTACAATCATTTTTTAAATAATTAAAAATGTAAGATGATCATGCTTTAGTAATTTAAATTTGTGATACAAGTAACACAAATTTAAATATCAAATTCCAACCACTTATATGTCTCAAATGATTCAGTATTTATTAATTTTATATATACTAACTATCAAAAGTTCAGTGGGGAAGGTGTGGTAGTTACGCAATTGATAATTATTAATTTTTAAATATATTTTTATATTCTTATTCTTATTACATTTCAATTTTTAATATTTGCCAACATTTTTCAATCACTTAAAAATATTTATTTAAATAAAGAATATAATTACGAATGCTCTTATATCATCTAAAGTCTTTGTTAATACCAATGCAAAATTAAATTTTAAAATTCAATTATTTATGGATTTTCAAATGAAAGACTTTATAACTAATACAAAATTAAATTTCAAATTCCAACTATTTAAGATTTCTCCAATGATTCAATGCTGGCTAATTGAATATATAGTAATTGTTAAAGATTTAATGTAAAAGGTTTTGTAATTATTCTTGAACTTGACTATCATGTTGTGAGATATGCATAAAATAAAACTATAAGAAAGATTATATATATATATATTTATATATATATATATATATATA
>MU226461.1:4676345-4695140 GCA_018584345.1 Thuja plicata
TATATATGTATATATGTATATGTATATATGTATATGTATATATGTGTGTGTATATATATATATGTATATGTATATGTATATGTATATATATATATATACATATACATATATATACATATACATATATATATACATATACATATATGTATATATGTGTATATATGTGTGTGTGTGTGTGTGTGTGTGTGTGTATATATACATATAATGGGAGAAGTGGAAAAAAACCATATTAAGTACTCTACAAAGTGTGCAGAGATTTCAAGGAGGCCTACCTCATGGGTTGAAGATCGTTCTCTGCAAAACCACATTTATTACATCATTTAATCCACATTTTTATATGGTCTTTATTGCCTAGAAATGGGAAAATTTCGCAAATCTCTCAGAAGCCAACAACAATGGAAACTAAGTCTTTCAAGGATGCACTCAAGGATTTATAGGCTATCCCAGATGGAGCAAGGTTCTACCAGCAACCCAAGATGGGGTCCTGCCAAGCCATGAAGGAGTTGAATGGAGGTATGGATCTCTCTGCAAATGCCTTCATTACCAAACCTAATTTGCAGATGGCCTTAGCTATTGATGCAGAAAAGTGTAGATTAAGAAATTCGTTTGTCATTTTAGCAGCCCAAGAATTAACTAAGCTTCCTTAACGTAATTTTTTGAGCAACTAGTTGCATAATGTTTGGGAAAAGCGGTTAGGGTTCTATTTTTCATATTTTTGGATCGTGGAGAAGGGTCTTTTTTTTACTAACCCTAATAGCCAAAAGGAAATAATCAAAAGGCAATTTAGGAGGATCTGTCCATGCAACTTTAGGGAAATCTCATAGTCTCCAAATTCTTTTAAAGAACAAATTCTATCCCTTTCATGCCTTTGTTGGCTTACCATTGGTAATTTACCTCCATACGTTTGGAATTTTCTTCTCGGTGCCCTACAACACATCGACAATGTGATTAGGGTTGATAAAACTGATAATCACCTTCCACATACCAATGCTAGGGTTCTTGTGTCTTTGAATCATAGTCTCGACCTTACTAAAAAAAATTAGTTTGATTAAGAGGACCAACTTGTCTCTTGTCCTATTACATTCCTTGGTGGAATTAATGCATGTTTTTTATGAAGAAAGGAAGGCCACTAGAGGAATTTGTACCACTTGATTGGAAATAAACTATCTTCTAAACCTAAACATGTTGGAATTAACAATGGAAGAAATATTAAATAGAATCAAGCCAGGTCTTTAAATAGAATCAAGCTAGGTCTTTACCCAATGTTGAGCAACCCAATGGTTTTTCTCACCCTCCTATTAAGAGAACCCTTCTACTTGACCCAAATTCCACTAGCAACAAGTTCGACGATCTTACAATAGATTTCTACAATTACATGGACCACCCTACTTTTAGCAAAAACAAATGTCTCGCTAGGGTGTAGAATTTACCAAATAACTCAAGCCTTAATTTTTTCATGGAACCCCAAGCACGCCATCCTTAACATAGGACTTGAAATGCTCAACAGATATCTCTTGAGAAGGTTAGAATAATCTATGATCATAAGTTTAGATCCAACAATTCCTTCAAGAATGGAAGGTCATCCTTCCCTCGTTATCCCTCTATTGATCGGGGATCCCCTAAGAAAATTATCATTCCCCCTCCCTCATGGATAATAATGATAATATGGACTATAGTTCTCCTAATGTAATTGAGGTCTTGGAGACATCTAGGGGTAGGATTGAGAAACAAAATTATTTCTCTAATAATATAGCATACAATAATGGCTTGGAAGCCCTTCAAGAAGCCTATGGAAAAGAAGAGAATCTCTCTAATTTTTACCTTTTGGTTTTCCCAGACCCACCCCCCCACCTCCCCTCTCCAAGACTTTCCAATTCTCAATTCCATTACGCTCCACTCCTACCCATGGTAGCATCAAGATTCATGAGGGAGAGATTAATGAGGTCTCTCAAGAGATCTTCAGTAGAGAGATATTAGAGGAAGGAGAGATAACTAATAAGGCAATTGCTCTCTTCATTTCACCTGAAGAGGGACCAAAGGTATTTTTTTTCAATACTCAAAAGAAAAGAAGGAGAGTTAGGACTAAGGAAATAGAAAAGGTTTTGTGAACTCTAGCTCCTAGTTTGGATGGCTTGAAAAATTAACTAAAAATAAGAAAGAGAGGTCAGAAGGCTCCTCTAGCAGCAAAAAAGAGACTAAGCATCCTAGAAATCAGCTCCCTAGCTACTATAAGAGCATCAAAACCCCAATGGATACTGAATAGTAATGTTACCTATGGACTTAAAATGTGCATCTTGAATTGTGAGAGGACTAGAGTCTCTTGATAGAAAATATATTATTAATAGGTTTCTTATGATAAATAAAGATATTGATATACTCATACTCCAGGAGGTTAAAGTTGTTGGATTCTCCCTAGAAATTAGTCCAAAATGTATATGGAAGGATGTCAAATTGTTTAACACTTCCTATCAAAAAGGTGAAGGAGGGGTTGTCATATTAGTTGGCCCTAGACAGAGTAAACACATCTCTTGACGGGGATTCTCCCCTTTCCATAGGTGGATCTAGATCATTGTTAATCTAAATGGAGAAGAATTTGGAATTTGTAATATATATGTAGCAAATGAACACTGTGAAAGGATTGATCTATGAAAATGAATATTCCAATTGGAACACATCGATCCCTTGGATTGTTGATGGTGACTTCAAGATGATTGAATAACCTGAAGTCAAATTTGGAGGGAGAGAAATTGAGTGGAAGGGATGTGAGAATGGAAGGTCATCCTTCCCTCGTTATCCCTCTATAGATCAGGGATCCCCTAAGAAAAATATCATTTCCCCTCCCTCATGGATAACAATGATAGTATGGACTATAGCTCTCTTTATTTAACTAAGGCCTTGGAGACATCTAGGGGTAGGATTGAGAAACAAAATTATTTCTCTGATAATATAGCATACAATGATTGCTTGGAAGCCCTTAAAGAAGCTTATGGAAAAGAAGAGAATCTCTCTACTTTTTACCTTTTGGTTATCCCAGACGCACCCCCCCCCCACCTCCGCNCGCCCCCCCCCCCCACCTCCGCTATCCAAGAATTTCCAATTCTCAAGTCCCTTACGCTCCACTCCTACCCATGGTAGCATCAAGATTCATGAGGGAGAGATTAAAAAGGTCTCTCAAGAGATCTTGGATAGAGAGATATTGGAGGAAGGAGAGATCACAAGTAAGGGAATTGCTATCTTCATTTCACCTCAAGAGGGACCAAAGGTCTTTTTTTTCAATGCTTAGAAGAAAAGAAGGAGAGTTAGGACCAAGAAAAATATAAAATCTTTTGGGAACTCTAACTCCTAGTTTGGATGCCTCGAAAAATTAACTAAAAATAAGAAAGAGAGGTCTGAGACTAAGCATCCTAGAAATCATCTCCCTAGCTAATATAAGATCTTCAAGACCGCAATGGATACTGAATATTAATGTTACCTATGGATTTGGAATGTGCATCTTGGATTGTTAGAGGATTAGAGTCTCTTGATAGAAAATATATTATTAATAGGTTTCTTATGATGAATAAAGAAATTGATATACTCATGCTCTAGGAGGTTAAAGTTGTTGGATTCTCCCTAGAAATTAGTCTAAAATATATATGGAAGGATGTCCAAAATTTTAACACTTCCTATCAAAAAGGTAAAGGAGAGGTTGTAATCTTAGTTGGCCCTAGACAGAGTAAACATATCTCTAGATGGGGATTCTCCCCTTTCCATAGGTTGATCTTGATCATTGTTAATCTAAGTGGAGAAGATTTTGGCATCTGTAATATATATGTAGTGAATGAACACTGAGAAAGGATCGATCTATGGAAACGAATATTCTAATTGGAACACATCCCTTGGATTGTTGATGGTGACTTCAATATGATTGAATCACCTCAAGTCAAATTTGGAGGGAGAAAAATAGAGTGGAAACGGCATGAGAAATTTTATGGTATAAAATGACTAGTAAACACAAACTATTTGATCCTCTAGCTGGTAATAAGTGTAGTATTAAGGGCTTTTGGCATACCTACTATAACTTCCAGCAAGGAGACAAAACCATTTTTGTAGAGTTAACATGTTTTATGTAAATAGAGATGTTTTCAGTCTAAGAAAAGATGGTGATGGGATTAGTGTCAGAGTAACTCCATACACCCTATCTGACCACCATCCTATGCTTATTAATATATTCCAAATTGAAAAATCCAATAGAGGAGAGGGGAAGAAGGAAGGATTTTATTTAAATGTTATCATTTTGAAAGATGAGGATCTTGTAATTACAATTAATGTTATCAAATGGTATAATTTGTAGGTTGTGTAATAAAGTAGTGTTATTTGTTAATATTTTCAGATTTATGAAATGAAGTTATAGCCTATACAAGTCTTTTAATCTTGAAACAAAGCAATACACAAAGAAAGCAAGCAATATAGAAAAATTGTACCTAATTTGTACTTCAAAATTTGCTAGATGAAGGCCCTCATCAATCTCCTTTAATCAGGTCCATCCAGCCCTTTATCTTCTAAACATTTTCTGATCATAGTATGGGATAATTGCAGATCCAAGGTTCAGATTTGCATTATCAATCTTCAAGTTTTTCCCTTGCAAATTATTGAAAAATAATAGAAATCTATTGATTTGGCTGCTGAAGGTTGGCACCAAAGTTACTTCAAATCACCACCTTTGAAGATCTACCTTGAATTGCTTTCCTTTAGATTTAGGCTTTATGTTTAATTTGAATTTGCCAAATTTTGGAAAATATCAACCACTAATTCTAACACTTGGACAAATTGAACAACCTCAAAGAAGGAGAATTTTCTCCTTATGAATGTATCTCTAAATCGCACCAGCAGATTGATTCTTGGAGAGAAGGCACTATGTTATGGTTTTGATATGTCTTCTCCCAAAAATCAATCCACATTTATATGTGATTGGGGAGGCTTCTTAAGAGGCCGACTTGGGCCTTTAAAATAATGCTTTGTTTATTTAAATTGTCCTCAAGAGGATGACTTGGGCCAATTAAATAAAATTTAATTAGTCCATTAAAATTGAATTTTTTCTAATAAAGAATAAATAATAAATATCCTTATATCTATTATTATTATTGCTTATATATCAATTTATAATAAATATATATTCTATATATTTATTATTATCCAAGGTTGTGGATATTTTTTGTAAAGGCCATAATATCAACACTATTAAGAGGTGGTCTCAAAAATTTAATAGATGGAAAACCCTATTCCAGGTGGTAGGGAAGAAAAAGGATAAGGACAATAGGAAGATTGAGTCTAAACTAAATAATAACCTATACATTACTGAATAGTTTTTGTAAGATAACCAAGAAAGTATGGTAGCCAAAGAATCTATAACCCACTCTAGAGATTCTCTTAGGAATCTGCAATATAATATCAAGATATAGGGGAAAAAACAAGAGCCAAAATGAACTAGACTAGCCATGGAGATAAATGCTCTGATATTTTTTCAGATCCTCAAATCCAAAGAGGCTAGAGATAGAATTGATACTATCTAAGAGGAGGGAAGAGAACTTAACACTGAATATGATATCATACAAGCTTTTGTTTCCTATTACAGTAAATTATTCACCACTGAAGATATTGGAAATGATATGGAGAATTGCATATGTAAAATAAAAAACATAATTTCAATAAAGTTCTCCTACGGTGAGGCAATAAGATTAGACAAGCCTATAACTGTTGAAGAAGTTAATAGTGTCATTTAATCCTTGAGTAATGAGAAGGTGCTGGGGGTAGATGGAATCCCCATGGAATTGTACAAATATAATATGAGATATATTAGCAGTGAGCTTTTTAAGATTTATTTTGAGGCTATTGATAAGAAATCCATTAGGGTTGATATTAATTTAGGGTTGAACTTTTATCAAGAATTGTAGGCCCATTACACTGTGGAATGTATCTTACAAAATTTTGGCCAAGATTCTATCCCTAAGGTTGGATAATATACTACCTCATGTAATCAATCCTACTAAAACTAGATTTGTAAAAGGCAGATATATCTTGAAGAACTTAATCACTTTCTGGGAGGTTATGGATTGGGCTAGAGATTCTGATCAGTGGATCTACATGTTTCTTCTTGACTATGAGGAAGAATATGACATGATTTAGTTGAGTTTTATTAATATGATTCTAGAGATATCATATTTTCCTATCTTTTCTCTTCCAAATGGTTCAAACTCTCCTGGACGGAGCCATAGACTAGGCGGAAGTGAATGGAGTGAGATATCCCTCTTTTTATTTTTCTATGTCTATTAGACAAGGATTCCCTTTGGCCTCATCCTTGTTTTTCAAAGTAGTTTATGTCTTGTATTACATTCTTAGAGACAACTATCTATCCCCTAAAGTCAAAGGAATTAGTCTCCCCAATGGGGAAGAACTATCCAACATCCAATTTGCAGATGACACTATAATTATTATTGATCTTGAAGAGAACAATCCCTATAATTCCATGAAAACATTAGACCTGTATTGTTCTACCTCAAGAATAAAAGTTTCTCCTCCTAATTCAATTATGATAGGATGGGTTAACCACCATCCTATCTATTGCAATAGATTTTCTCTCAATTGGGCAGGCCCACATCACCAAGTGAAATATTTTCTTATCCCTTTCTTTACCCCAATTTGAAAGAGATGTGGATATGGATTATAGACAAGATTGATAGAAAGTTGAACAAATGGAACTCCAACTATATCTCTCTTATAGGGAGAGTTAAATTTTGTCAAAATATTTTATCCTAAAACACAATATACTATGCCTCAAATCGGTTATTTAACCAAGTACAATTTACTAGAAATAGTGCATGATGAACAAAGAACTTTGTGGTTTGGGGATAAAATACCTAAGATCCCAAGGGATTACCTTGACTTTAAAATGGATTGAAAAATACACACCTATTGATGAACCTTGGAAGGTTTTAATTAGAAATAATACTTCGAGAGTAGTTCCAACTAACTCCTTTTCTTGGAAAGGGTTGCACCTTAATGATTTACTTTCTAGAAGTTTTACAATTAAAGTTTCTATGTCAATTTTTTTTTTAAATAAATTTGTAAATGTTGGGAGAGTGTTAGAAAATTTATTTCTAATTTAAAATTTCATAGATGAAAGCAAAAAGGTGTGTGGGGAAAAATTAATTAGTGGAACCTCAAACATGGAGATAAAACCCTAACTCTTCTTTAGTGATTATCTACCAATAAATGGGCTAACAAGGGCATAAAACATTTCTCATATATTATTCAAGAGGGGAGACTTATTAGCTAGAAGGACTTGTGGGAAAATTTTGATATATACCACAAAAACATTGGAGAACTTATGCAACATTGAGAGATTCATGTAGCAATTTGAATCTTCTGAGAAAATGTGAAACCAACGATGAAAGGATTCCACACCTTAAGTTTCCTGATGGTATTGGATTCCCCAACACCAAAGGCAAATAAATTTACAAGATCCTCACTAAAAACCATAAAAATTTTGAACATCTCAACTCCCACTGGAATTTGAACTTGGAACCCTCTGAATGGAGTAAGCATATAATATTTTTGTCACGTAGATCTGCAGAACCCAATAAAACCTACTTCATGTGGTGTCTCTTCCTACATAAATTACCTATTAAGAATTCTAATGGGGATATTAATATTTTTTCTTTTTTCAAATTTCTTGAAACTACTAACCACATTTTTTTACAACCTATTTTACTAAAGAGGTTTCGGGAATTATTGGTTTCTTCTTGCACCATAACTTTAGATTATTACATATCCTATCAGGATCATTCTTGGGCCTTAAAAATTGTGTAATGAGGACATCTTTAATGGGAGAGAAAGATACCTTACTAAGTCTTTTCAGAGACTCATATGTCCTAATGTTGCAATGTAAGTAACTCTAATCATGAAGAAAGACGATAAAACAAATTTTGAATTGCTAAATGAAGGTGTTGTCCAAGTGCTCAAAAAGGAGGCTTCCTGTGGGTACTCTATTGATCATAACTAGTCAAAGAGAACAAAATTTGACCATGTAATGAATCAACTACATGAAATGAAGGATAACGCATGGTTTGGAAGAAGAATTCCAACCCAGATCATTCCTATAGTATCCATACCCCCACCTGTCTTTCCATAATAGCCTAGAGTTTCAGTTCTAGCTCATCGATATAGTATTTATGTTTAGAATGAAAATATATTAAAGTGGATGTAAGGTTCAAGTGGTTGGACAACGTGAATAGATCTCAGAAATAATGAAATCTGATCAATAATAGGAGTATACTTTTGTATCTTGATATTGCTGTAAAATCTCTCTATATACCTATACTAAGGAGCACAGTTTACTGGCCTCCTTTTCAAGAGATTTTTTTTTTTTGGTGATAATTACTCACGTATGATACTCTTATATGATTTAAATGGTGTTTCATCTATTATACTCAATAGAAAAAAATATATAGATAGAATAATTATTTTTAATTTTTCATATTATTAAAAGAAAAAATAAGGTCCTAAATCCTTTAAACAATAGAATGACAAATAATAGCTTTAAAATGGCTTCGTAATTTAAAAAAATAGCTCTGCCTATGAAGGACCAAAATAAAGAAGATGTCATTCTAAAAGGGAAAAGGGCTTAATTGGTTTCATATGAACAGAGGTGAAGCCTTTATCCAACCAAGAAAATCTAATATAGGCAACTAGAAAATGCTCTAGGCCCCTAAATTCCTCCATCCTCTGTTCATGGAGTGAATATGACTACACTAGGAAGAGGTGACTCGATCTTAGCATAAAAATCTGACCTTAATACCTTCTTCTAAATATGGTAGACAATTAGTCCACTCTAGGAAAGCTAGGTGATAGATTAGGGCACAGTCAAAGCTTCTTACCAATGCTATGAGGAATTCTGGTAACTTGTTCGGGGGCGGTCATGGAAATTTGGTAAAACTATGGAACTAAAGAAATGGAAACCTACGATAGAATGTGGGTATTTACCCAGTGATGGGGGAAAACAACATTGCATTAGGATGGAAAATAGAATACACATCCCAAATTTTCTATGAGATACCCTAGTAGCTTCCAAAACCCAAGGAGAAATACAAGGAAGGTCTATAATATTGAAATAGAATAGACATGCCCTATTTGGAACCTTTTTTCTTATCTAGGTGTCTTGACAATCTAGAGGAGGCTCAATCAATCTTTGCAAAACATCAAAGGTTGGTGGGAAACTAATTTTTCCAACCAACAAACCAAGTAAGTATTTCTTGGATGGGTGACAATTTCTTGTTTATTTTATGTAAAAATAAAGAAGTAAAAGCTAAAATTTTGTTTGGTGAAATAATGTTCTTCAATGTGTATTATTTGTATTATTTATATTGCTCTTTGAATTTTAATCCTTATACACATAAAACATATTTTTTTCCAAAATGGATAAATATTGGTTGCATCCCAATAGAATATTATTTATTGACAATTTTAGATGAAATTGGTATCTGATGAAGAAGGAAGTTTCTCAGAGCTTTCATCTATTGTGCCTTCTATACTCTTGTTGGTATCATTGACATCTGAAGAAGATCCATGTGTCATGATACCTTCTATACCTTTGTTGGTCTTATTGCTTCCAATGGGATGATCCTCACAACCTTCAAGCTTGATGTATTCAATGGTACAATCTTCACAAGTTTTAACTTTGATAACTTCAATGATAGAATTATCACAACCTTTAACCTTGATAATTTCAATAGCAGATTCCTCATAACTTGTAACCTTGAAACCTTCAATGGTAGTATCCTCACAACTTATAATCTTAAAACCTTCAGTGATAATATCCTCACAATATTTCACCTCGATTCCTTTGATGGTAGAATCCTCACAACTTTTAGTCTTGATGCCTCCAATGATATAACCCTCACATTTTCAGCCCCAATGCCTTCAAAGGTGGAATATTTACAACTTTCAACCTTGATGTCTTAACAAATTTCAGTCTTGATGACTTCAGTGGTAGAAACTTCACAAATTTCTTCCCTAATACCTTCAATGGTAGAATCCTCACAACTTTCAGGTTTGATGCTTTCGCTAGTGGTATTTGAAGAGGAGTGGAAATGGATAAAACTATCTGCCATGATATTGTTTTGGTGTAGACAACTTTGGAACTTTTTTGAATTAATGAAATGGAAGCAACCAACTAGAACTATGAACGAGACACTTAACTTTCCTTTGAAAAATCTCCTTTATAATTTAGGTTTTAGTTGGTTGGAAGTCACAGTGTCAATTCATTTTTATTGGTATAGATACAATTTAAATTTATTATGTGGCCGACTCTTTGGGATTCTTTGAGATTTAGGCCAATTAATTTATAGGATTCTTTTTAGAAAGGAAGTCTAATTTATGATGACATTTAAATATGAAAATAGCAATTTGACAGATTATTATTTTAATTTATTGTATGAATATTTAATATTTTTTATTATTATTTAAATTTAAATTTAAATTTATCTTAATTATTTTATAGAAAAAGTTGTTTTCCAATTTTAGTTTCGTGTTTGCTATTATATTAAACAATAAATAATACTCTTAATACAATTTAAACTTAAAAACATTATAATTTCAAATGTTCTTATATCTTTTTAAATTCTTTAATACAAAAATATAAAATTAAATTTAAATTTTAATAATTTACAATGACTTAAATGATTTGATATCTATTAATATAATATATACAAACTATCAAAAATTTAAAAAATAAAATGATCTTAAAATAAGTCAATTTATATTTATATGTATTGGTATATTGTAATAAAAGCTTGATGATAAAATTCATAATAAAGATCTAATTATCATTGTGAGAAAAGACAATTAATTTGTAGGTCTCTTTTAGAAAGTAAACATAATTTTAGATGAAGTTGCTTTTATATGTATTGGTATAGGGTAATTAAAGTTGGATGATAAAGTTAATAATAAAGATCTAATGACCGTTGTGAGAAAGGACAATTAATTCATATGGTTCTTTTAGAAAAGAAACCTAATTTAAGAGGAAATTTAATCATTAAAATATTAATTGATAGTTTTTATTTAAATATATTATATAATATTTAATAATATGTTTGTATCATTTAAATTTAATTTTATGCTTAGGACTCTTTTCGAATTCTACCTTAGCTTTAAGTTTTATTGGTGCAATCATTTTTTAAATAATTACAATTTAAAATAAAAAATCTAAGATGAATATTCTTATGTAATTTGAATGCTTTAATACAAGTAACACAAATTAAATATTAAGTGTCGACCACTTCTATGTCTTGAATGATTTAGTATTCATTAATTTTATAAATACTAGCTATCAAAAGTTCAATACAAATGGTCTAATAACTATGACATTGATAATTATTAATTAGATCTATTATAAAAAAAATGTAATAATATATTATATTAATTAAAAATAAATATATTTTGTATTCTTATTCAATTTTTATTTTTTATCTTATATTCCTATGCTTATTACATCTCAATTTTTATGTTTATATTTGTGAACTATTTTAAACCAGCTAAAAAATAAATTTTAATATAATTTAAAATAAAAAAATAATTACTATTGTTCTTATGTCATCTAGAGTCTTTGTTACAACTACTACAAAATCAAGTACTTAAGGACTATATAACTATTTATGGTCTCCATAATAGGTCTTTTGGACACCCTTTTGTTTTGATTATTCATTTTCATCACAATGTCATAGTGTCTTTCCCATTTTATTTAGCTTCTTTCCATAAAACATGTTTGAATGAGTTCTTGAAGAATGAGTTCTTGAAGAATTCATATATTAACCCTAGTCTCCATGTGGTTTTGTTGGTTCATATTTATGAGAATTATAATCCCCCTCACAACCCCCTCATAGCCTATTTCTATTTCATATGCGTAAGATAATTTGGTCAGGGGGATGATCAGTATGCTCACAATGATGATAGAGATAGTGGTGAAGCTGCAAATTTTTTCTCCTCTGAAGCTAGGAAAATATGCAAAGAGAAATGGAAATCCCCTACCTCTAATCAGGAAGATTATGTCCCCTTTGATAAAACTAAGCCCTCCCCTAAGCCAAACAAGAAGATGGGTACCTTTGGTAAGGGTAAGGGAAAGAATTTGGATTTGAGTGTGGACCTTTCCCTGCTCCCTCCAGCAGGGGCCAAGGCTACGGTTGATGAAAATGAGGGGGGTAGTGGTAAAGTGAACTTGTAGGGTGAGGACATTGTAATCGATCATGCTACCAAAAACAACCCATCTCCTGTTGCTAGTGAATCCCATATTCATAAGGATTTTGGGGCAGTGTCTTCAACGGAGCTTAGACTTGCCTCTCGCCACTTTAATTTAGCTTGTGAAGACTTCTATGATATTCTTGGTTTAGCTAGAGATGTACAGATATAGATTATTTTTCTATTTTCAAATGGCTCTTTAAAAATAGAGAGCCCTTGGTAGTAAGATGAAATTGTTGGATAATTTTGTGGCTTGAAAGGGTAAGGATGGTATTTTAGGGGAAGATGTTGGAGCTGGATCTACTAAGGGGAAGGAACTTTGGACTATCAATGGAAAAAATTCTATTGTGGATTGTCTCAAGAAGATGGTTGACCCCCTTGAAAAAATGAAGCATGACTATGAGCTCAATATGACCAAGCTGCAGAAAAAGATAAATAATGGAAAAGATCTCATGTAGTTAGATATGAATTAGAGCCACAAAAGTATTAAGTCAAATATGAAGGCTATGAATAGGGTGGTGGAAATGCTGGAAAAAGATCAACATTATAGACTTTCTACTAAGCTGGAGCTTGACAAAGAGCATATGAATTTTGTCCCTAGCATGAGAACAAGGAGCATTTTAAAGAGGAAAGTTGCTAATCCTCCAGACTACAAGGACCTGAAGAAGGCTCCTAAGGAGATGACCAAGATGGAGGTGGAGGTGTCTTAGGTGTTGAATAATCTATCCTAGTGTGTTTTTGTTTGAATTGTTTTTGTTTGAGTTGTTGACATTCATGTTTTGTCATTGATGTCAACATATGTTTCAGTCGGATGTAGTAGAAGTCTCAGAAAGATTGGTTATCATAGGAACATGTGAGATTGACAGATGTGTACATATATAATATACAACATGTGAGAGTATGAAAGCATGGATCTATGTAGAGGGATGAGTGTATACCTCATGTCTAAGGTCGATGGATCGTATGTTTCTATTTGTATGATTTATAGCTATTTTGGTGAAGATTGGTTACAGAGCAGTGACAGATGATAATGACAGAGATGGTCTCTAATCTTTTGGGACAATTTGGATGTGAGCATGGGTCATGGTATGCAAGCTTAAGGTATGATAGAAGATACATGGGATAAATTTCTTTATGATTCTTGGGTCGATCTATTCTTGATGATGTCATTTGAGGCATGTGGACTGGCGAAGACCTATTTGGGGCCGACCATAGAGATGTAACGTGCTTAATGATTGGCGAGCATGAATTATGGATCTTAGTGCATAACTGATTATTTATATTTGTTAATTACTAGTGTAAGGTATCATGTGTATCTTAGAAAGGGTCTATGTAATTGTTTGTACATTGGGGAAGTCTTAACAGTATGACCTAATTGCTTATTGTAACTTGTATAAAGGAAAACTTAGCATCTTGATGTGTAAAGGTATGGATTGGATGTATTGGATGTTGCAAGCATGTGGATGTGATTTCTGCTAGATGTAGAGCAGTGATTATGTTTGTAATGCATTTCATCAGAACTTTATAAGCAAAGCAAGTTTCTAACAGTCATTTCACTATTATAAATATACATTTATACTTCTCTTTAGACAATGAGTCCTGAAGGTGGGTTTAACCTTCAAGAGGTGGATTTAACCTTCACTTTGGGAAATGTGCTTGGGCAGTGATCTCATCATTCCATTCAACTTCTAATAGGGTTGATAAGACTCCTTACAAGTTCTATCCTTTAACGAGGATTTGTACTGGATGTAAAAATCAGCTCCTAACAAGGATAGATCTCCTAATAGGGATATAATATTTCTTGTGCATAATTTGTAAGTTTCATCCCCACCAGGGTTTTTCTCTTAATGGAGTTTCCTTGACATCAAATCATGGTTTAATGTGTTATTTTCTTTGTGTGTATGTTCCTATTATTTATGATATTGCATGGCTAAGTTTCAATTGGTTGAAATTAGTTAAACATGTTGCAAAACTGATTCACTGCCCCTCCTCTCAGTGTTTCTTGATCGTAACAAATGGTATTAGAGATAGTGACCCTTGGTACTATATCAAAATTCTAATTTCATATCTCAGTAGAATGAAGACAACCAACATTATACTGCTGAAAAATAGGTATTATAAGTCATGGTACTAAACTAGATAGCAGTCCTAGAGATACGTATTATTGATCTATAATAGGAAAGTGCTCTTTGATCTCAGATGGTCCTCCTTTGTCCAATTGAAGCAATGCTTCATGATTCATCACTTAATTTCATTTTAAATTCTTCAAGATCATCCAAGGCCTTGCCTACATCCCCCACGGCCAAGGTTGCAGTGATGTTAAACTTATGAAAAACATGCAGAGCGTCCAATGACAAACAAACTTTAGGGTTTTTCTTAGGTGATTTTTCTTTCTTGTGTTTTGAAATCTCTCCATATACCTTATGAGGTTATCAACTTCTACAATGGTAGTAGCAGTATTCGTCTCTTCTTTCATTCTAGCATAAGTTGATGTAGTAGGTATGTTGAAACCTCCAATATTGAGCTTTCAGCCATTTTACCTTCTTTACCCTTGTTGGTGTCAGTGACATCTAAAGAACATCCATGTGGTATGGTAATTTTTTGAACAAGTGGTTGCAAAATGTTTGGGAAAACCGTTAGGGTTCCATTTTTCATATTTTTAGATGGTAAGGGTCTCTTTTTATTTTTTTTACATATTCAAAATATTATTTTAACCTAAACCCTTAACCTAATTAAATCCTAACTTTAATTAAACCTATTAAACCATAACAACCATTTACTCAATTAGAAGGGAAAACAGACTTCTTACAAAATCTAAAATGGCTGAAAACATATATAATATGATTTCGATATTCAAACAATTAGAGCGGCGCATAAAAGAAGAATATTTAGAATTAATACAAAATAGAGAATCATAAATGGTTTCCTGATATTAAAATATAAATCTTGAAAACTCTTATGAAATACGTAATATTTTAGTGGAGAGAATAGATTTTAACGACTCCAAAAAAACAAAGTTCATTAAAATGTCAAATTAAGAATAGCTGACATAGAAAATAATGAAAACAAAAATAGGAACAATCTATGTGGGAAAAACAACAACATATCTGTAGCCAAGCTGCCATGGTCAGATTACATTTATTCAGAGTTCTTGAAAGATTGAATAAAAGGGCGGAACTCAAAACTTAAACAACTATAATGCTATTGCTCAAGCAAAAGCTATGTAGTTAATGAAACAAAGGATCAAAAATGTTCTAACAGCACTGTATAAAAATTCCAATTTCAGATGTCAGTAGAATGAAAACAACCAACATTATACTACTGAAAAATAGGTGTTATCAGTCATGGTACTAAACTAGACAACATTCCTAGACATAGGTATTATTGATCTATAATAGGAAAGTACTCTTTGAGCTCAGATGGTCCTCCTATGTCAAATTGATGCAATGCTTCCTAATTGATCACTTAATTTCACTTTAAATGCTTGAAGATCATCCAAGGCCTTGCCTACATCCCCCACAGCCAAGGGTGTGGTGATGCTAAACTTATGGAAAACATGCGTCCAATGATAGAGAAGCTTTAGGGTTTTTCTTAGGTGCTTTTTGTTTCTTTCCTTTTGAAACAGCATCAGTAGTACCCTTTTTTCTTAAGCTTAGAATCCCCTGAAGATCATTGTAATCTGATATCTTGTGTTCCTATTGGCCTGCTCCATTTGAAGTAGAAGTGGGAGGATGATTCTTCTTATGAGAAGGTGGCTGAATTCTCTCATTATATCTTATGAGGTTATCAACTTCTACAATGGCAGCAACAATATTTCTCTCTTCTTTCATTTTAGCATAAGTGGATGTAGTAGGTATGTTGAAACCTCCAATATTACTGTAACCTTCTGTAGTCTCTGATGAAGAAAGAATTTTCTCAAAGCTTTCAGCCATTTTACCTTTTATACCCTTGGTTGTATCAGTGACATCTGAAGAAGATCCAGGTGACATGGTACGTTCTATACCTTTTTTGGAATCAGTGCTTTCAAGGGGAGGATCCTCATGACTTTCAAGCTTGATGTCTTCAATGGTAGAATCATCACAACTTTTTGTAACGCCTCGCTAGGAAACCCGAGAGGACAAGACATAAAATATCTATAAGATGCAAGTAATATATATATATATATATGCGTAACTAGAATAATATTCATCACTGTACTTCATATCTCTAAAATAATAGAAATACTTTTCTACAACTTGAATGCAAGATTTATTCAACTTAAGTCCTCACAGGTTTCCTAACGTCGCTACTAAAGCAACACTAACTAAACTATTTACATGCATAAGATATCCATTTAATTATGAGCTTAAAATATCTACATTAATTTTAATGCACCAAAGTAAATTTCCCTAACTTGTTTTTTTCATTAAACATAAGTTAATCATCTAACATCATCATTCCTTTTATCAACTGATGCCATTAGATCATATTGTTTTTATAAATATCTATTATCCTTTGTACCACTTTCCTTTAAACATTTAGGTAAGAGATTAGTATTAATAAGGTAGACATTATGCTAGGTACTTCATTAACCCATAAAAATGAACCGACCCTTAACATTACTATCAAGTTACTATCTTGTTTTCGGATTTTATAACTAATCATTATTAATAATTCCAATCACTTCCCTATCATTTCTCAACAATTTACTTTGAAATCTTTCATCAAGAGAGAATACATTATTGTTGCAGTACATCATTAAATATAACTATATCTAACATTATTTTCTTTATATATAAACAACATAAGAGAATAGGATGAATAACATAAACACTTTATTTTAATGATAATAACATGTCCAATATATCATATACTCTTTTCCCTTTCTTTTACCTAGGACTACCCATTCCCTAATCTACTACTTTGAATTCATATTACATCAATACTTAAAGATTCTTTATAGGAGATTACAATTACATGAATAAAAATACATAAGTACCTCTCAATATAATAAAATATCCAATATTCATCTTCAACTGCAGATCTGGAAAGGAACATGTGCTAGGATCATCCATAGAACCACGAACAATACCTCGATATAACTATTAACCACCCAACCACGTGGGACCAATAGGCCCACTTTCCTGAGCTAGGAGATAGAACCAAAGGCCCATGCAAGAGGTAATAACTAGGACATTCCTAAGGTGGTGATATGACATTCAGAATGTTCCAAACACATAAGAAGAAATCAGAGTGATATTATAAACATATTCACAGTACACATAGATCCAAACCAAGAAATAAAAATCCTAATAGCCTCTGGTAACCATACAACACCCTAAAACTTGGTAATGTTCTTAAACTGATATATTCTCAAAAAGGATTAAATGCAAATAATAGAAATCATAGAACAATTGCCAATATCTTCCACAAAATAAATAATAAAACCAATCTCTTTAGTGGGGGTTTAGGTAACATAATTATAGACCTGCCTTCACTAAAATGATTGTACTTATCACAAAACACAATAAGAATAACCCAAACCAATTGGAAATAAAATATAAGACATTGGAGGATATATGATATCAAATTCAGACTTTTATATTATCATAAAATTCTGTAGCATATGAATACATTTGACAGAAAATCTGGAATCAAGAAATGACAGGCATAGTCTGCCAAAATGTCAATAATAAGGGATTAATTCAACCCTAAAAACCAAATCAGAGAGATACCCATTTCAGATCTGAAAATTTTACTTCTAGGAAAACAATTTATAAAAACCATAAATGCAATTTATATTATTATAATCACAGATCTTCAAAAATGGGTTGCTAAAAAACCCTAGGAAGACACATGACAATTTTCACAAACAAAAACTCCAAACTTTTAAATAACTACAAGAATGAAAATTACAGATATAATACATCATGAAAATGTGTAAATAGATCCATATTTTATCATATTATTTAATCAACCAATAAATTCAATCCATAACTCAAATCTTACGAAGATTCAACCGAAGGAGACAAAAGAGGAAGACAAATCCAAACTTGAGATGCATCCTTCAAACCCTATCCATTTTCAGAAATATCCATGAAATAAATCACCAATCCATAGAAATGAATCCCTTTCTCAACTTCTGAAACTCTCACAAAAATGACTCTCTCCCAAAAGCAAAAATAACCATAATTCATAAAGAAATATGCTTACAAACTCTCCCTCACATCTCCTAAGTTTTTCTCCAAAATATCCATGAAAGAAAAGTCATCCTCCCCTCAATGATTCAGCCCCCCAAAATTCCTTCCCTTAAAATGAAAACTAGTGCATATAAATATATTTCCAAAGGTTGTGAGGAAAGGTAACCAACTCCCAACTAACTCTTAACTAGGGCATTATTAAATAACTTAATATAAGAGTAAACTCACCACTATATATTACTCAAATATACTATAATAAATGCTTTATATTCATTCATACCTATATGTACTATTATTTAACATGTTTCATAAGATATTAATAATTACATCAATATATATATATATA
>MU226461.1:4696224-4714792 GCA_018584345.1 Thuja plicata
CAGTATGTCTTATATTAGAATCCTCGGGTACTGGTTTATGAAATCATTGTAAACAAACTATAGGAATAGATCAAACAAGTATCATGAACAACTTAAGCTGTAAGAAAACATCGAAACATCTTACTTCGTTCAAAAAACACAAAACTTATGTTAGTGTTAGAGGGGTATTACACTTTTACCCTTGAAAACTTCAATGATATAATTCTCACAACTTTTAACCTTTATAATTTCAATAGTAACCTCATTAAAAATTGTAACCTCAAAACCTTCAATGGTAGCATCCTCACAACTTTTAATCTTAAAGCCTTCAGTGGTAACATCCTCACAATCTTCAGTCTTGATTCCTTCCATGGTAGAATCTTCACAATTTTTAGTCTTGATGCCTCCAATGGTGGAACCCTCACATTTTTTAGCCCAATGCCTGAAATAGTAGACTGTTCACAACTTTCAACCTTGATGTCTTCACAACTTTCAGCTTTGATGACTTTAATGGTAGAAACCTCACAACTTTCTGCCCTAATGCCTTCAATGGTAGAATCCTCACAACTTTCAGGCTGGATATCTTGAATGGCAGAATCCTCAGGATTTTTTGTCATGATGCCTTCAATGGTGGTAGGATCTTCACAACTTTTAGGTTTTATGCTTTCACTGGCGGTATTTGAAGAGGAGGGGAAATGGGAAGAACTATCTGTCATGATATTGTTTTGGTCTAGAGAACTTTCAAACTTTGGAACTTTGTGTTGTAATAATGAAATGGAAGCAGCCAACTAGAACTACAAAGGAGACACTTCTCTTTCTTTCAAAACTCTCCTTTATAATTTAGGTTTGTCACAGGTGTCAATTTATATGTACGGGTATTGATACAATTTAAATTGATTTTGTGGATGACTCTTTGGGATTTAGGACAATTAATTTATAGGCTTATTTTTATTGTCATAGCGTGATAAAAGGACAATTAATTCATGGGGTTCTTTTAAATCATTTTCTAAATAATTAAAATTAAAATTAAAAATGTAAGTTGAGCATTCTTTAGTAATTTAAATTGGTGATACAAGTAACACAGATTTAATTATTAAATTCCAACTACTTCTATGTCTCAGATGATTCAGTATTTATTAATTTTATATATACTAACTATCAAAAGTTCACTGGGGAAGGTGTGATAGCTATGCAATTGATAATTATTAATTTTTAAATATATTTTTATTTTCTTATTCTTCTTACATTTCAATTTTTATATTTATATTTTTCAACATTTTTAAACCAACTAAAAATATTTTTTAAAATAAAAAAATATAATTACATATGCTCTTATATCATCTAAAGTCTTTGTTACAACCAATGTAAAATTAAATTTTAAAGTCCAACCATTTAAGGATTTTCAAATGAAACACTTTACAACTAATACAAAATTAAATTTTAAATTTGAACCATTTAAGATTTCTCCAATGATTCAATGGTCACTAATTGAATATATAGTAATTGTAAAAGATTTAATGTGGAAGGTTTAGTAATTATTCTTGAAGTTGACTAGATCATGTATGCTAAATATTTTGTAATACTTGTATACTTAGTTATATAAAAGATTTAGAATTGATCACATTATTAATTTAAAATTTATTTTTCTACTAATTAACAAGTTGTACAGTATCATGTTGTAAGATGTGCATAAAATAAAACTATAAGAGACATATATAAATGATATATTTATATAGATATAATAATGGGAGAAGTGGAAAAACCCATATTGAGTACTCTACAAGGTGTGCAGAGATTTCAAGGAGGCCTTCCTCACGGGTGGAATACTGTCTCTACAAAACCACATTTTTATGGGGTTTTTATCACCTAGAAATGCAAAACTTTCACAAATCTCTCAGAAGCCGACGACGGTGGAAACTAGGTCTCTCAAGGATGCACTCATGGATTCATAGGCTATTCCAAATGCAGCAAGGTTCTACTAGAAACCCAAGATGGGTTCCTTCCAAGCAATGAAGGAGTTGAATAGAGGTAAGGATCTCTCTGCAAATGCCTTCATTACCAAACCTAATTTACAAATGGCCTTAGCTATTGATGCAAAAAAGTGTAGATTAAGAAATTATGTTGTTATTTTAGCAAGCCAAGAATTAACTAAGTTTCCTTCTCGTAATTTTTTGAACAAGTGGTTGCAAAATATTTGGGGAAAATGGTTAGGGTTCCATTTTTCATGTTTCTGGATGGTGTAGAAGTTTTTTTTATTTATTTTTTTGACTAACTCTAATATCCAAAAGGAAATAATCAAAAGCAAATTCTGGATGATTCTTCTGTGCAACTTTAGAGAAATATCATAGTCTCCAAAATCCATTTAACGACAAATTCTATCCATTTCATTCCCTTGTTGGCTTACCATTGGTAATTTACCTCCATACCTTTGGAATTTTGTCCTATGTGCCCTAGGACCCATCGGGAACGTCATTAGGGTTGATAAAACTGATAATATCCTTCCACATATCGATGCTATGGTTCTTGTGTCTTTGAAGCCTAGTCTCTTCCTCCCTAAAAAAATTCATTTTGATTCAAAGGAAAAACTTGTCTCTTGTCCTATTACATTCCTTGGTGGAATTAATGTGTATTTTTATGTAGAAAGGAAGGCCACTTGAGGAATTTGTGCCCCTTCATCAGAAAGAAACCATCTTCTAAACCTAAACCTGTTGGGGTTTGTTAGCTCTTTTTCTTGTAGAATCAGTATATCGCAGTGAATGCTAGACACTTTAGTTCCCAATTTAGATTCTCATAGGGAAAAGGCTAATTAACAAGGATGAAAATCCTTCTGCACTTTGGGCTCCACATACCCAGGTGGGTGCACCTTGAACAAACTACTATCTTTCAGCAAGCCTGACAGTGGATTAAGGATTCATGATCCTTATTCTTTTTAAGCCACTTGACTTAGGAAGGCTAACCTATTGATTCTCTCTTCAAGGAATCACTAAGATGAATTGTACTCAATACAATTATCTAGACATGTAGTTTAGATAAGATAAATATAAAGATTGATTAATATTTGATTGATGATAACAACCACTTATCAGAAATTGACCAGTGCCTAATCCTGGGCTATAGAGTCAGAATAAAACATACATACACTAGAGATAATTAATTGGAATACAAATAAAACCTCAGATAGAATGCCTTACAGACTATCTTCTCACCCTCACACCCCTGTATCAAATTCATGCATAAACCCTAACCCTCTATAAATATTTGCAAGGTTTAAACCCTCCTTGAAAGCAACTTACAAATAATGACACAACTACCTTATAACCAGTACATTTAAGATGCCTTACGAATTAAACATACAAGAGCTAACTGAAAATGCAAAAAGACATTATTGGTATCAAAATGGAGATTCCATTGTATTTTTATTAATAAAATCCTTATCACAATACATTCAAATTGATTCAAAACTAAAGCTTAGACACAATTCAGAAGTTTGCTTCGCAATCTTATTTTTACCATCCTTTACAATATATTACAACTTACTATTTATAGATAGCACTAGTATTCTTGGGGTCCTTAAAGATCAAGGATGCAACAAGCTTCGGATGACTAGGCTAAAAGACAAAATTCAAGAATACAATAGGACAAAATGACAAGTGGATAGAAGAACCACTTTTGTTACAAGATATTCTAACTGATTCTTTGTCCTATGACCACATGGTGACTGCATTTTCCTTGTGCTTGCTATGGGACAGCCATCTAGAACCCATTGCCTCTGATGCTAGTGATGTGTGATCTCCCTCTTCAACTACATCAACTACTTTGTTGGGCTTCATCATCCACCTGCATATCTTCATCTTCACCCGGATCAATTATTGTGTACTTGTCCTTCCAAGAAGTGTACAATTCATCACTTGACCAAATGAAACCAAGGATCTCATCTTTTCTTCTGTTAATCTCCTTCCAAGTGACATGTGCCTTCTCAATCTCATATGTCCAGAATGCAAAAAATGACTTGGCTTTTCCCACTATCTCAATGGTTTGAGGAAAAAGCAGTGTACTCTCCAAATTTAATATACTATTAGTTCTAACTGCTAATGCTTCATTCATTTGTCAGTGCCAGAACCCCTCATCCTTGATGTTTCCATTTTTCCTAAATAAGTTTGAAACATTTCATATTTGTCCTGTGAATATTCCCTTTTTAAAGTCAACACCTTTCTCATAACAATGTCTCTCCTAATATCCATATCCAAAAGTAATTTGACACATTTGTGGGTGCCAGTCAGAACTATGTCAACATCATTAGCTTTCTTGCAAGAGGTGTGAAAGAATTTTAATTCCTCTATTTTCCCTTTCCACTTTCTCACCAACAGATCTAGATTGTATTTTTTTTCGTGATATTCATTCATAATATTGACAATTTTCTTACCTTGAGCATATATAGTAGTGGGTACTACTTCATGAGTACAATACATAAGAGCACTATGTATTTTATCTACATACCTCTACTTTACCCATGCTTTTGCTTCTCTGAAGGCCACAGACTGCTCTACCCATTCTTTCTTCTGCCTTTGTAGTTAGGCTCTTGTAGCTTTTAGCATTGCCTTTTCCTATTCTAGCTCTTCTAATGTAGTGGAAGTAGATGGTTCAGGGGAAGGAGGGTGAGTTATGATGGGACGTGATGAGGAAGGCTGGTGGGGACCCTATGCAATCCTCTTCTAAGGAATTATTTGTACTATTTTTCTCCCCTCCAGGAATGCTATTCTCTCATCCTTCTGTAGAGATTCAACCCTTTCATCATTGTATGCCTTTAGGAAAAATTCATACTTTTGGTTCAAGCTATCAAAAGCATCTTTCTCCTTTTCAGCTACCTTTAGACTCAGATTCAAAGTTTGAAAAGAAAGGTTAGCTACCTTGATACCTGAGGTATTAGAAACTCTTTTGATAATGAGGCTACTTGTATCCTTAGTTTGATCATCTTCTTTTGCTCTTCTTTTATCCTAACTCTTCAGGGACCATATTGCCAAAGCTGCATGATCTTCACTAAACTGGGCACCATTTGATGCTCCAGTAGTACTCAATGGTTTGGTTTCCTTCCTAACAACATCAAAAACTATGGCATCAGCCAAATCTCATTGGGGTAGGATAAGGACTCCTTTCTTCTTTACCAATTCCTTGCCCTCTTTAGGAGATATTTTGTCAAATTTGGTCATTAACTCTTGATTGACCTCTTTTTCAATATCATCCTTGGTCTGATTTGGTTGGGCTTCTTGCAACCTCTGGAACTTATCTTTGAGCTCATTAATATGTGTTCTCCATAGAAACTAAATAAAGGCCCTAGCCTTAATAAAATTGTCATCTAAAAGAAATTCTTCACTGGCATGTTTGGTTACAGGGTCCAACTCTTTTCCTGTGAATTCTGCCATTGTGAAATCAACAGTTGTATGTCTAGGTGCCTCTGGCACTCCTTCTTGTAGCTCTTGTGTAGTGACAAAGACTTTCCCTATGTTTCCCATTTGAACCAATTTCTCAGCAATGGCTTGGTCATCCATATGTAAAGGGGATTGGGAAGGAGATTATAACTCACTCTCCTGCTCTTTTCCCTCCACCTTTTGTTTCTTGGGAGAGGGAATCTTTTGGGCACTAGTACTTCTTAGCCTCTTCCCTTTCTGATCCAAAGATTTATCAATCTTGGGCATGATAGTACTGTACCGTCTCCTTTTGTAGACCACATAATTCCCAGGTGGGATTATCCTTCCTTGTGAAAGTTTTCTTAAGATGGCCTTAGACTTTTCTAGCTCATCTTCCATTATTTTTTGTTTCTTCTCATTGAGAGCCTACATAATACCCTCAAATAATGTCATTAGGGACTCAATCTTTCTAGCCCAGGGTAAAAATTCCTTCAAAGGATCATAGGATCTATCAAAATTGTGAACAAAGTCCAAAGACTTCTTGTTCACGATCCACTTTTCTTTCCTGACCTCCTGGTCACTTAGATCAAAAACATTTCTAACAATATCCTCAGGGAAATTAAATTGGTGCTCTAATGTCAAGGAATTGGTTCTCTTTCTGAACATGCCCATTATGAATCCTTCATTGTCTGCACACCTAGATACAGACGTTGCTAGATGGTAGGGCTCAAAATATTTATCAAACTATGTCCACCCATGTTTTATGATGATGAAATGATGGGCTCTTGTAAGGGTAAGGAAGATACTTCCCTTCATTTTGTCTAGCAGTGCTTCTTCTTGTAATCCACCCAATTGTCTCATAATCTCTGCAATTCCAATATTTAAAGGCACCATGTAGGGCAGAACATTGGGGGTTCCCCTGAATCCATAAACCCTTATCACTGTAGAAATAAGGTATAAAATCAAATCTCCCCAATTGTGGGAAATTTTCAACTTCGTGGAAAACTCCATAGGTCTCAATAATTTCATCATATCTATATGGATCCTAGCACTCTGTCTGCATAATAATGACTCAAACCTATCAGAAAAAAACCTGTCGAAGTATACATAACTGGCTTATTTTCTATCCCATGATAGATCAGCACTCCACATTTGAACATGCAAATCCTCATCATCTTGGAACTTAGTTAGGTCCATCTTGTCCTCAAATAAGTTAGCACTATTGAACAGGAACATGTGCATCATAAGGAAATACCACCCCATTGGTTTGAATATATTACTATCTTGGATACCTATTAGAACTTCATACATTTTTTGAGCAATGTAAGAAGCATAGTCAAAAACTACTGACAGGTGGGGATCTAGAATCTAAACCACCATGAGCATCATATGAATAGGCATTGTTGTTTCTTTAACCTCTCCTAAAATAAGGAATAGGGAACTGAAGGCATTATATTTTTCCATTAGTATACTTAGAGAAAAACATGATCTGCACCATCGGTTTACACAACACCAATAGACAGGGCACTGCACTACCCGACACCAAGGTTACCCAACAAACACTATTACGTGTTATCTGATGAAAAAAAGGTAAAAGAAACCTGATGAATAACAATAGTGCTACCCGAAGGAACAACAAAGAGAGGAACCTAACATATATAGGGAACCTGATGAACAGTTCAATCAAGGAATGCCGATAGACTTCAAGTTCAAACCAAGGACCAAGAAACGATAGTCAGTTACATCCTGCAAAAGGTGAATTTGACTTTCCACGTCAGATAAATCACTAAAGTTGTATTTATAGCTTCTTGATTTTCTTTTAAATCCATTATGTGCGGAGGAAAAAATGTATTTACTATTGTTTTAATTTGTTTTAATATTTTAAAACATGCAAACTAAAGATCAAGGTCAAGTTGTAAACCTTGGATCTAAGAGTTAACATTGTAATGTGTGAATTCCAAGATAGGTCAAATACTTGTATAAATAGGTGCTCAATCCATTGAGAATAGTTGTTGTTCAATGAAGATAGTAGTCATAGAGAGAAACTAGAGACCAGATAGAGAATTCATGCAGAAGGATAGAAAAAAGAATCAAGTCAGTTTCAGGAATAGAACAGAGGCTACTGACAAGTAGAGAAAAGGTATTCATTAATCACTTAAGGTGATATTATACTTTTGAGAGCTTTAATGGATCTGTAATAAAAAATTATAGATTGTATGTAGTCAGGTCAACATTTTTACTCATTTGAACAAGTGTAGTACACTAATGAAATCCTTTCAAGAAATCTGGGCCTAACTGTCCTATTGTAAAATCTCATAACTGAGTGCACACTTAAATCAGTGCTGCTAAAGCTCTTAATAGATTAGATCTTAATAGGTCTCCACCTTAATACTCCTAACAAGGTAGATCATCAGAAGTGATCAAATTGTAAGCCTTAACAGGCTCCCTTCCATTCTACAGATAGTGAAGTTTTGTAGGTGCCATCCCCACCGCAGTTTTTACTTCCTAACAGGAGTTTTCTACGATACCATATCTTGTGTTATGTGTTTATCATTTTCATGAATGTTTCTATGACTCTTGACAACTATTAAAGATTGTGAACAAATAATACATGCATAAGAAAGAATAACAGTAATGGTTGGTAATACAGAATTGAATGATTACTAATGATGAATTGTGAAATGTGTTAAAAGTTTTAGAGGTACTGATTCACCCCTCCCCTCTCAGTACTACTTCTTATTAATTCCAACAATTGGTATCAGAGCTAAGTCTCTTCTTGGAAATCTTAAAGGCTTAAGAGAAAAGATCATACAATGGAGAAGTATAAATTTGATAAGAATATTGAGAACAAAAATCTTGAGATATAGATGTTCTATGAATAGTATAAAGAAGCTAGAATCAAGATGAGAGAGCTGCTGGATGAGAGAAAAATACTATCAATAAGAAGAGATTGTACCTTTTCTCTCATCCAGCAGCTCTCTCATCTTGATTCTACCCAGAACAATGAAAAAGACTATCAAGAAGAAGAGATTGTAGATTTCTTTGAATCTTCAGGATCAAATACAAGTAATACATTAGATACATTAGAAGAGAACATCACAAATCTAAAGGAGATCAATCAACATCTAACATAGAAAATAAAGATGTTTCAAATCAGTCAAGAGAGCTAGATGGTAAGAATGATTGATGTGATGAGTTCTGCCAGACAAGCTAAAATAGAAAGGACAGTTTCTATTGATGATAGAAGGAATATTACAGAGAAACTACAAGAAAAGGAAATGGAAATTCAAAGACATGTTGAGCATCACCATGATCTCAAAAATCAGATTATCCTTATGAGTCAAGAAGCAAACAAAATAAATGTGGAACTCATTGAAAGAATACAGATTATCGGTGAACTAAGAGAAGAAAATGAAAAGCTAAAACATGAGGTTAGAATTTAGCAACAACATAATGAGATTATCAGAAAGGCTGAAGAAAGAAATAAAAGAAAGGATGACTTTCTTGAAGGACAACAAAGAGTCAACAACAACAATGGTATAGGCTTTATAAAAAATGGAGAATCATCAAACCCAAAGAATGTCTATGAAAATCCAAGACCAAGAAAGATGACATACAAGCATTTTGGAAACCAAGGGCACGCATCAAATGTATGTCGAGGTAAAATGAAAGGTATTCCTAAATCTACACCTACATCTTCATTCATAGGATTCTCTTATAAATGTAACAAGAAAGGACATAAGGCTTATGAATACAAAAGAAAGATAGATCAGCCAAAGAAGGAAACCTACATGGACAAATATTGTCCTACATGCAAGATGAATGGGCACACTGAAGACATTATATTTTTCCATTAGTATACTTAGAGAAAAACATGATGTGCACCATCGGTTTACTCTACACTGACAGATAGGGCACAACACTATTTGATGCCAAGGGTACCCGACAAATACTGTTAAGTGTTACCCAATGACAAAAAGGTAAACGATACCCGACGAGTAACAATAGTGCTACCTGACAGTACAGAAAAGAGAGGAACCCAACAAATACAAGGAACCCAATGAATATTTTGGTCAAGGAACACCGATAGACTACAAGTTCAAACCGACAACCAAGAACTGACAGTCAGTTACATCCCACAAAAAGTGGATCTGACTTTCCACATCAGATAAATCATTGAAGTTTTATTTATAACTTCTTGATTTGCTTTTAAATCCATTATGTGTGGAGGAAGTAATGTAATTGTTCTTGTTTTAATTAGTTTTACTACTTTAAAATATGAAAACTGAAGATCAAGGTCAAAATGTAAACCTTGGATCTGAGAGTTAACATTGTAATACATGAATTCCAAGATAGGTCAAATACTTGTATAAATAGGTGTTCAATCCATTGAGAATACAAGTTGTTCAATTAATATAGTATCCATGAAGAGAAACTAAAGACTAGATAGAGAATTCATGAAAAAGAACACAAACAGATTCAAATTAGTTTTCAAGAACAAAATAAAGGCTACCAACAAGCAGAGAAAAGGTATTCATCAATCAATTGTGGTGATATTATTACTATAAAGGCTTTAATGGATCTATAAATCAGCAATAGTAGATTGCATATAGTCAGGTCAACATTTTTACTCATTCTAACAAGTTTAGTACACTAATGAAATCCTTTCAAGAAAGGTGGGCTTAACCATCCTATTATAAATCTCATAACTAAGTGCACACTTAAATCAGTGTTGCTAAAGCTCTTAATAGAGTAGATCTTAACAGGTCTCCACCTTCATACTCTTAACATGGTAGATCATCAGAAGTGATCAAATTGTAAGTCTTAACTGGCTCCCTTCCATTCTACAGATAGTGAAGTTTTGTGGGTGCCATCCCCGCTGCAGTTTTTACTTCCTAACAGGGGTTTTCTGCGACACCATATCTTGTGTTATGTGCTTGTCAATCTCATGAATGATTGAAAACTATTCAAGATTGTGAACAAACATTAGACACATAAGAAAGAATAATAGTAAAGGTTGGTAAATCAGAATTGAATGATTACTAATGATAAATTGTGTAAGGTACTAAAAGTTTTAGAGGTACTGATTCACCCCTCCCCTCTCAGTACTACTTCCCATTAATTCCAACAATTGGTATCAGAGCTGAGTATCTTCTTGAAAATATTAAAGGCTTAAGAGAAAATATCATACAATAGAGAAGTACAGACTTGATAAGAATATTAAGAATAAAAAGTTTGAGATGCAGATGTTCTATGAACAATATAAAGAAGTGAGAATCAAGATGAGAGAGCCGTTGGATGAAAGAAAAGGTATGGCTACAAGGAACAATGAAATAGACTATCAAGAAGAGGAGATTCTAGATTTATTTAAATTTTTAGGATCAAATGCAATTAATATATCAGATACATCAGAAGAGAACATCACAAATCTAAAGGAGATCAACCTATATCTAACAGAGAAAATAAAGATGTTGCATTTCGGTCAAGAGACCCAGATGGTAAGAATGATTGATGTGATGAGTTCTGCCAGAAAAGATGAAATAGAGAGAACACTTTCTATTGATGATTGAAGGAAGATTTCAGAGAAACTACAGGAAAAGGAAATGGAAATTCAAAGACATGCTGAGCATCACCATGATCTCACAAATCAGATTATCCTTATGAGTCAAGAAGCAAATAGAATAAATGTGGAACTCATTGAGAGAATACAGATTATTGGTGAACTAAGAGAAGAAAATGAAAATCTAAAGCATGAGGTTAGAATTCAGAAACAACATAATGAGATTATTAGAAAAGCTGAAGAAAGCAATAAAAGAATGGATGACTTTCTTGAGGGACAATGGAGAGTCAACAGCAACAGCGGTATAGGCTTTACCAAAAATGAAGAATCATCAAATCCAAAGAATATCTACGAAAATCCAAGACCAAGAAAACTAACATGCAAGCAATGTGGAAAGTGAGGGCACACATCAAATACATGCAGAGGTAAAATGAAAGGTACTCCTAAATCTACACCTACATCTTTATTCATAGGATTCTGTTATAAATGTAACAAGAAAGGACATAAGGCTTATGAATGCAAGAGAAAGATAGAAAAGCCAAAGATGGAAACCTACATGGACAAATACTATCCTACATGCAAGATGAGTGGGCACACATCTAAAGAATGCTAGAAAAATAAAAGGCAATCATGGAAGCCAAAAGGTAAAGAAGTTCATTATTAGCCAAAGAGAATCGGTAATCAATATGTATGGGATTACAACACTTGGACAAACTGTACAACTTGTGGTAGATATGGTCACATCACTGTAAACTTCATGAGTGGACCAAAAGGTCTAGAGGCTGGTCAAACCCTGGAATGGCATACTTACACTATCATAAAGTTGGTCATCTGAAGAAAGATTGCAAAGACAGATTGATAGAAACAAGCACATATCCCAATGGTGACACCATTGAAGATATCCAGAGGGAAAGAGACAAAATGTGGGTAAAAGCTTAAAGAAATGATGAAGTTGGACCAAGAAATGCAAATGGTGACACCCCATCTAATGGATCTGGTGACACCACCAACCCCACTTGAGTTGAACAAGTAAGTATGGAAATACACTATACCAGGTTATATTTTGCGTCAGTTCCATTATATAAATTGATAGATAATCAAAATCATCATGAACCAAAGATGCATGCTACTTTACTTGTTACTAATCTAAGAATGCAACACCGTCGGTAAACACTTACCAAAAATCATCGCTGAACACAATAATGAGTTGTTTACACTTACCGAGAATTGTCTGTCCACCAATAAATATGGTAAACTTCCGATGTAACCCAACGACCGCCAGTAAAAAGGCAAAGTTCAGAAGTGGTCGTGATAGAACACTGATATCCATCGGTAAAATCAAAGTGGTTAAACAACTTCCCTAAGCATCATATCTTCACTAGTGATGATTAGAAACATCCTCCTGATGAAAACCATCTTCTCATCCTGACAAGTTGTTGAGTATTTACTACAAGGACTTAGGTCAAAAAGTCTATAAATAGTCGATGGGACAACTTCATTTTTTGCCTGTGATTTGAAGAGAAATCAGAGCGACATCAAAGTGGTTAAAGAGCACAAAATAGAAGCATCTACAAATTGATTTAGCACAAAGCGAATAGATTCCTCATCACCATTGTGAATCAAAATAAGTACCAAAGACACCGAAAGATCTTTGTCATTGTTTTTTCAAGAAAAGCCATAAATTCAAGAAAACCCTAAGTACTTGAAAAACAATGGCAACCACATCAAGAACTACTAAGTTAAAGAATGAAAAGAAGAATGTGGTGAAGATAATAAAGAATAACACATGTGTAGAACCTAAATACAAGATCTGTCCAAAAATTGCATCGAAACCTGACGAAGCCAGCGTATTTTCAAAAATTCCACCTAGGGTTTTGCTCATAGAAGATGTTAGGTCTTACATTCACTACAAGATCGTAGAGATAGGTGATCTAGAAATGGATGAAGCTTTTAAGAAGCTATGTGATGCTGAAGGAAAAATAAAAGAAGACCATAGACACTTGGAGGTCAAAGGGTTAACCAATGCCCTACATTTCCCAAGGGAATTCAAAGGATGTTCTTCATGCTGTCATAGGTTATTCGATAACTGACAAACCTAGGGTACACAAACATCCATCCATGAAAGAAGTTACAAAAATCACCAATGCAGAAGGAGACAATACAGGTCTCAAAGTAAACACAATCACCGATGAAGAGTTAAAATTTGGTGCATGTGTTATTGGTTACAAAATTTTCTAGGCTAGCAAAATGAATAACATTTCTACAATAGCAGTAAGCACAGCTTACAAGATTGTAACAAAAGGAATTCAGATGGATCTGTGTGAGATCCTATTGAAATAACTTGATGAAAATATGATCAAAATCAGGTCTACAAAGAGAAACACATGTAAATTTGGATCACTTATCATGTACGTATATTTTTCTATTTTCAAGAATACTTTCCTTCAGTAGGAAAATTTGTATGGGACTCTACTGAACCGGTAACCCAATAGATTAGTGAACTAATTAAGTCACTAGGAGATAACTTTGAGTTTGTCATGTCTGCATACTTCCTTGAGTTCAAGGAAAAGATGATGGAAATAACTAGAATTCCAGAACAACTAGTTGAAAAACACAAAGATAAGATATGTTTCATGGCAGACACATACTTCACACATATCAAACCGGTTGTACCAAGAATAGTTTGGTTATCACTATTAGACTATGAGATCAATATTGATCTAGCTACAAGTGCAATTGAGGCATTGATCAATGAGCCTGTTGATAAGAAACAACCAAGGTTTGGTACATATGAGGAGGCCAAATCTAAGATAAAACATGGCCTAGAAGTCAAGAAGACTATAAACAAGAAAGATAAAATGATTAAGAATATCAATAAGATTCTATCAGTCTTAGAAAAAGAGTAGGATCAACAAGAGGAAACCGATGAACAAGGCACCATAGGTAAAGAGATAGAAGAAAAGAAATTAGTTACAGAGGCTACTGAATCTGATACACCTCCATCTCCACCTCCTACAAAGAAGCAAAGAACGCGAAGTCAAACTGTTGCTACCGATATCACACCACCTAAGAAAGATCAAGTAAGGACCTATATAAAGAAGTAGCCATCAAAAGGAAAAAAACAACAACCTGTCAAAACCACACAACCAAAGAAGAGAAAAAGGTTTATTAGAACACAGGCTGACTTGGACATCACCAAAGATGATGAACCAGATGTAGTAAAGAAGAACTTCAAAAACCAAATAGTAGATGAAGTTGCCTAATCAATTGCTACCCATGGCACAATGACTAATAAAAAGATCAGGAAATGGGATACACTGAATCCAAAGGATCATAATAAAATACAAGAAGCGTCCATAAAATCAATGATTAAAAATAAGTATGTCCCTGCTGAATTTGTAAATCAAATACCTGAAGAGCTAGGTAAAAGGGTATACCAACAGTGGTCATATGCCTTGCAAATAGAAAGAGAAGCAAGAGAAAGAGTTCTTGTGAGACTAATGCCTCCTAAATCCAAATTTGAAGAGACACAAGAAGTACTAAAAAAACACTTAAGAAAATTTGTAGCCAAATTAAGGGCTTACAAAGTACTAGAGAACAAGTTTATAGAACTGGAGTCAATGACAAAAACCAAATGTAGACATCTCATGGATCTACCAATAGAGTAAACAAGTGTTGAGAACCAATTACTTCTCACAAACACACCTCGCAAAGGAGGAGATAGATAATGCAAGTTCTCAGCATATTGCTCTGGACAACCAAGAAAGTGATGATGAGCCTATTAACTTAGATATAGGCATAGATGATAACATCCAAGATATCACTCACTATGATTCTGACAATGATCCAAAGAAGAAAGATGATGTGATATTTATCACACTTAAGGATGAACAAAGCCATCAAGTACTAAAGACATCAGATAGCAAGATAGTTGACATTGCTAATGAACAAATGTAGGACACATCAATCATGCACCCAATAGTGCAAGACCCTACACAAGATATAGAAAAGGATAAGGATGTCACTACTGGAAAAGAAATAACCGATGAGAAGGACACCAATACTGACAAATCCCATGCCCCAACTCAAAGTAACATGCCTATCCTAGTGAAGGCAATAAACATACTAGAGGGAAATGAGGGATCAAATGAAAAGGAAACAAGCACACCCAAAGACATGGGTGTTGAAGAAGAAAAAGGGACAACAGATACTACTGTAGAGCAAGCTACAACTAATAATCAGAATATTGCATCTACTGATCATAATAAAGAAAACACTCAAAAGGAAATAGGGGACAAACCTTTAGAGAAAGGTGAAGAAGGAAAGAAGGATGAGATTGAAAATAAATCAGGAGCACATTCTGCAGAAGCACCCAAGGTTAATGAAGAGACATCTTCACATAACTGATAGGTTCCCACAGAGTAGAAAACACAAGATGAATCATCAACAAAACCTTCCCCAAGCAATTCAGAGCAAACAAATGAACTAGCTATGGTAGTTCATACATCTGCATCCCCTCAAATCTAAAACAAGAGAAAGAAAAGAATAAAAATCAAGTAACTCTAGATGAAATCATTGAGATTCGAGTCTATGATCCAAGAACATTGGATTCCACAGCATTGAAAAAATATACAAAGCTCTGTGAGAGAAAATCCATTCAAGACAAGACAAAGAGAGGGGCAAAAGAGGCCAAGGTACTAGAAGTAGAAAGGGAGATACTTCAAAAAATTGTACCAAACATAGATATCGATCAACAAGCTCCAATTATTGATCAAATGGTTATATTCATATATGCAATAACATCTTAGAATACTAATGTTGAGAAGACAATGGAAGAGAGAATTGAACAAATGTATGAATTCAAGCTAGCAGAGAAGATAAGCCAGGAAGTACTGAAAAAGGTCAAGTTATCTCAATTGGTAAGTACAATTGACCCAATTTTATCAGAAGTTGTTACCTTAATCAATAAATTGTGCACTTTAGATCAACTCACTAAGGAGTATACTAAAAAGATAGCAAAAATAGATGTTGATCTTTAGTCTAGTGCAAAAAATCTAGCCAACACAGAAGAAGCACTTAAATTGCACAATCAACAAATCATACAGGCTAGGAAACAGAGACAGGACATTCAATTTGCAAAGATGAAGTATAGAGATGAGTTCAATGAGCTTCAAGTTAAGATTTTATCATCACTTACACTCCTACAACAAAATTTGACATAGGCAAGTACTCTAATTGTCACCCCTAAAATGTCTATCCTAGACAATATTTATGATATGCACGCTAGAGTAGAGCTGCAACACATGAAACTAGAACAATTGAAAGAAAATTGGGAGAAACTAATGGAAGATATCAAAATTACCTATTCTAACATATTTGACACATTGTAAGTTACACATTTTTGTCACAATTTTGACATATTGTACGCTGTACATTTTTGTCATCAATATCAAAGAAAGGAAGAATTTGATATGTACATCACATCAGTTAAAAGGAGGAAATTATATGTATAGTAAACAAAAGGGGGAAATAATGTACATAAAGAAATCAAATAGTATACATGTACATATTCATACACTGTACCGATGCACACAGAAAGGGAGAGTCATATTATGACAAGGATATAAACATGGTGTAATAATTTTAGTATTATGAACATATCAGTTTTTGATACTAATGTCAAAGGGGGAGATTCAAGGCATTATATTTTTCCGTTAGTATACTTAGAGGAAAACATGATCTGCACCATCGGTTTAAACTAAACCAATAGACAGGGCATAGCACTATGCGATCCCAAGGTTACCTAACAAACACTATTAAGTGTTACCCGATGACAAAAAGGTAAATGATACCTGACGAGTAACAAAAATGCTACTCGACTGAACAACAAAGAGAGGAACCTAACAGATACAGGGAACCCGATGAATAGTTTAGTCAAGGAACATCGACAGACTGCAAGTTCAAACTGACAACCAAGAACTGGCAGTCAGTTACATCCCACAAAAAGTGGATCTCACTTTCCACGTCAGATAAATCACTGAAGTTGTATTTATAACTTCTTGATTTTCTTTTAAATCCATTATGTGCAGAGGAAGCAATGTAATTGTTATTGTTTTAATTAGTTTTACAACTTTAACACATGAAAACTAAAGATCAAGGTCAAGTTTTAAACCTTGGATTTGAGAGTTAACATTGGAATATGTGAATTCCAAGATAGTTCAAATACTTGTATAAATATGTTCTCAATCCATTGAGAATAGAATTTTTTCAATGAAGATAGTAGCCACGAAGAGAAACTAAAGACCAGATAGAGAATTCATGCAGAAGAAATCAAACAGATTCAAATTAGTTTTCAAGAATAGAACAAAGGCTACCAACAAGTAGAGAAAAGGTATTCATCAATCACATAAGGTGATATTATTATTGTATAGGCTTTAATGGATATGTAAATCAGTAATAGTAGATTTCATACAGTCAGGTCTTTAAGATTTGCTGAACTGCAAATCTTCCCAAGAACACCTACATGCAAACACTGTCACGAGAATGAAGACAGAAGAGAGAAAGCTATGGCGGCCGATAGGCCAGAGACTTGAAACCCATGTTGCAAGAATAAGACTTCTATTAACAACAATAATGAATTACAATCTCAATACTGAAATGAAAGAAGTGAATCCTTATAAAAGGAAACACGAAACCCTAAAGGCTAAAACCCTAAAGAATTATAAAGCGCCTAAGTGAAACTTAAGCCTAGAGTATGATAAACTAATAATTAAATGATTTAATTATTAGCTAACATATAACAACTCTAACACCCCTCCTTAAGTGTAACTTAGGGAGAAGAAAAACTGCTAAACTATTGCAGAAAGCAGGAAAGAAGGGTCCCGGCAACTAGGCCTGATCAAGTACCCAAACAAGAAAGAAAAAGATGTCCCAAAGAGAGGAACAAGAAAAGAGCAAGAAGCATCTCCGAAGCATGTCTGAAAACTCTATCAGAAGATACTGCTGGAACCCCCACTGAAGTGCATGACCAGGTAGAGAAGACAAATGTCTGAAGAGTTGATCAATCGAACCAGGAAGTAATAGAACCAACAGGTGAACCCCCCCATAATGCTGAACTGGGAGAGGTGATAGGAACACTGAAATGCAATACCAGAAACAGCTGCAAAAGAAGAACCAGGAACACCAACAATGCAACAGAAGCACACACACAGGATAAAGGGTGATGTCACAGACACACAACATGGGCTAATGTTGTGGAAGGTATGCTCACTTGACAAAGGTAGACGCGCCTAAAGTGGCATAAACATCATAACCCCCCATGGCACTTTATAACATAGTGCGAGTACAAAAATTGAACAAGGTGTACAAGATCCCAGAAATGTAGAAGAAGGCACTTTATCTCAGTGCATTTATAGAAACAAGAATGCATCAAAAATAGCATACAAGCTTAGATGTCAGAAAGAAGAGTAAACTATGAAACCAGAAGAAGAGATCCCCGAACCTGTAGAACCAAGCAAACCACCAGAGGGCATAAAATTCCAAACACAAAGGACTGAAAATCTAGAGTAGAATCTGGAAAAATAACCTCTACCACTAAATAGCACACTAAACTAGCTTTCCGACG
>MU226461.1:4726031-4738727 GCA_018584345.1 Thuja plicata
ATTTGCATGCACTAATAGAGAAATTCAAAGGTTGCAAGATTCCATTAATAATCCGACTAGCTCTATTGTTTATAAGAACACATGTCAATCTATACTTCATAGCTTGATTACTATTAGGGATGACCTTTATGGTACCACTCCCTATGGCCGAGATGTTATAGAGGCCATACTTTAGAGGAAGAGACAAGAGGTTTGCTCTGGTCTTTCTCTCAAGGAGGTACAGGCTTTAGTGCCTAAAGCGACCCTAAAAAGGGAAGTCTTTCCATCTTATGCAGAGTTACAATATGTGAAGGGATATCAGGTTATGAGGTGTGATGATCCTGTCATATCTGCATTGATATACCCACAATTTCTAGTTGCTCATGGTCATTATCCAAATAATGTCCAGATTCCATTGTACTTTTGCATAGTAGATTTATGTTGAGGTTTGTTTAGGGAGGCAAGTTAATTACACTAATTTTCCAGGACATCTAGGACAAGGGCGTGGAAGACTTGCTGACAGAGACACTTATCGTCGAGCAGATCGCGAGAAGCTAGTACATAGAGCCATTGTTGGTCAAAGGGGACCTGCGATAGCTCCTTCATTGACTCCTCTTGTAGATGATGTTATCCGTAGCGCCCTTCTTCGAGGTGTGATTGATAGTGTGGGGGATATTGCAGCTGCTGCTACATCCATATCGAGAAATTAGGTTGGTCAGTACTTGATGTCTCGACGACACTCCAGATTGTCATTTAGAGCATCCACTAGCGGGGCCGCACATCACATGTATACTATTGCAGGGATCCCTTGACAGTCCATCCTAGAGGGACTTATAAGAGAGATGACATGGGTCACATTTTCAAGCTTGGCTGAGGATCTGTTGGATGCTTATGCATTTATAGTAGCAGAGCATGATATCCCTATATCGAGTGTTAGAGCTCGTATGGGTGCTGTTAGATTCACCCAGCCACCTCATTCTGACCTAGACCGTGGCTATAGTGGCGGTGCTCGTGAGGATCCACTCACTGACCACTCTATGCTGCATAGGGAGAGGCACAGCATACAGACCCTTCAATCAATGCATGACACTAGTTTTATGATGTTGGCCTTGAGGATGTTGACTTCAGCATGGCCACTACAAGTTACCTAGATTTGCTAACACTTGATGATATAGCTTCCATGCCATCTGATTTGGTTAGTTCCTTGCATTCATCATTAGAGAGACATGTGTAGTCTATGCATGTTTTTGATGTAGAGATGAGCTTGGACCATACACAACAAAATCTTGATATATTGGTTGATAGGATCGAGGCTAGGGAGTCTGAGTACTATCACATGCCACCATCTACACAGGTATAAATTATTAGATTATATATATTTAATGTTACAATTTAAGTTATTTAAAAATTTGCAATATTTCATCTAGATGTGCATGTAAATTAACTTTTTTCTCTACCAGGATATGCCTCTTCTTACTCCTATTTTGAGAACTGATCATGTACTTCATCAGGACTCACTCAATGATGACATCAGTAGTGGACAGGTGAGTTTTTAATTTATTCAATGTGTGTACATGCATGTAGTACAAGTTTTTCCACACTTTAAAACATGTTCAAACTTCTAATATTTTTTCAAACTTAAAAAGATGTGTACATTTATATATATTTATTTCTCCTTTTCTGTAGGGATCTGCACATCCTTCACAACATGATAGTCACTCTGGGCATGACCGCTTAGTAAGGAGTCATCATGATGAGTCCTAGAGGCACTTTCATATATGATCTAGACATATTAACATACATAAATTTTTTAATGTTATTATTTCATTTATATCTACTCAGAATCGATTGACATATGTTTTGTACACTTTGATTTATGTTTGACATGATACACATGTTTTATGAACTTACAGTGCTTGATCTCTATGTTTTATGTTTACATACTTTATCTATAATTGATCTTTACATACTTGATCTATGATTGATGTTTCATGTGTATGTACATGTGTTATATACTTTCATTCTAATCTATACTTTCACTCTAGATGTATGTGTACACTCATAGTGATTCATTGTTCTTAAACATGTATGTATGTGAACTCTATATATGTGTACTTGATCTCTATGTTTTATGTTATACTTTCACTCTAGATATAGTTCAAGTGACCCATATACATTTTTTGATTAAATGTACTTGACTTATGATATAAATGATGATGTCTAGTTCATGCTTTTAAATATACATGTTTGATGTATGTGTTTAATATATACACGACTGATCCTAATTGTAAAAGTATTTATGGAAAATTATATCCTAGAATTAAGTAATTACATAACATGCATTCAATCTATACATTCATAATATTCCAACTAAATAAGTATCCACATGAGCTATAATTAATTCACTAGAAAAAACTTTAAAGTAAATACACATCCTGAAGACATTTTTGAGATATATTAAAATAAATTTTAAAAATTTGCTCCATTCACTACATGGGCACTGGTAGGAAAGAATGGAGCTAAGAAAACCTATGGTCTTTCCCATGACAAATTTAGTACATATCTTGATATTTCATGTAAGTTTTAGACCATGTTGGTTGTATTCCAGGTTTTGGCTTCTTTCCCTCTGCTTTATGTTTTCCCCTCTCCAAGTTTTCATGTTTTCAAGTCTAAACCTGTGAGAATTTTCAAAAGACTTGAAACCCTAGCTCTTTTTCAGTGTTCAAATTTAAAAAAAGAAACCCTTGGGTCCTATTCATTTATATTTCTTAGTTACCTTTTTAACTCACTTAAGTCATGAGTTGTGTCTAGTCACTTAGTCGCATAACTTAAAATGGCATATTCCTTTTTATCCCAGACTTTGCGATTAGCCTTTGTCATGTAGTCTCATGAAATATAATAATATTCCTTTTGCTTTCAGAGACTTCACAATTTTCATTGTATCGCATAGTCACGGAATCATTGAAACTGAACAACAATATATCAAGGGGCCCACAGACAGGTCAAGAGGTCGCAAGAAGTTTTCAATAGTTAAGAGTTTATTATGAAACACTCCAATTTCCTTGTGTCACATAATCACTAAATGAGTCTGATGTGAAGCATGATGCAAAAGCCTTTGTCGCACAATCTCTAGAAAAGATGCTAGTTAAGTTAAAACTTCTGAGACTATGCGACTAACCTTTGGCAGTTTTGGATGGAGCACAGTCGGGTTGTCGCCAGATAACTCAGCTTTCAAATCAAGATAAGACATGTGTCAGGAGGTAAATGGACTTTAGAGTAATCACTTAAAGGAAAAGTTTTATTCAACGACTACGAGACCGACCAGGAGAATTTGTTGGTCGTAGGGTCTCAGAATATTTTCAGGGTATGAGAAGTTACTTGGCGATTAAGCAACAGCCGTCAGATGAAATCATTGAAAGATCCAATGGTAGTCGCCAAGTTTGAGAATAAAAAAGCCTAAGGAGAAAATTCCTCGTGACTCAACGGCTAAGGGTATGTCACGAGGTCGTCAGATAAATTAAAGGGCAGGATATCTTTGTCACATTGTCTCAAGGAAGTTTTGGCATTCAGCATTTTTATTCACCGATCGGGTGACTAAGGGTAGTCGCGTAGTCTGACATAGGAAAGATAACATTTGGTGACTAAGAGATACCTGCAAAAGTTAACACTAACAGTTAGTCACATAGTCTCATAAATAAACGTGGGTTAGTAATAACCACAAGCGACTTTTATTTCCTTGTGTCGCGTGATCGCCAAATGGTGACTCTGGTTAGAAAAGGTAAGGAAGTTGTGTAGTCCCCATCTCTCCAGATAAATAACAGGTTAAGGATTGGGGTCAGCGACAGAGAAAATAAGTGCAGTCGTGTGGCCTCTTAAAGCCAAATTTTGTGAAAAGGTGGCAGTATCAAATATGTCAGTATGAATCATTCATCGACCAATCAGATTTCTAGATTTTGATTACTGTGCTGAAAACGGTAGCTGAGATGTATGATAGTGGGCCAATCCTAGGTTGACATGTCAGCTCATTTGAATTTTATAAGGTATTTCCAAGGATTCATTTTTATGAATTTGATTTTCCTGTCACACTCAGGAAACTACGGCTAGGTTTTCAATTATGTTCACATTATGTGGAATTAAAGATAGAATTGATGTTCTAAAAATCATGAGCCACGTACTTCAAACGGTTACTATAAGGAGTTGATGGCTTATTCATTTGCATTCACCTTTCTTTCATAATTCCAAAATGTGAAGAGTTTAGTTGTCTGACAAAGTGAAAATTCAGAGAACGGAAGGGTTTTCCATTGTTCAAAGAGCTCATTATTTCAAGAATTGTGCACAGGACAGTCCGTGAGTCTCAATGATAGATTTGTTTCAATACTGGTAAAGAAGAAGAGATTCAAGCACTAAAAACAAGAGCAGAGTGGTCACTGTAGCCTCGACCAGTGGTGAAAATGAGAGGGTGGAAGACGAGGCCAAGCGAAAAGTTAATTATTCAGATGAATTCCTCCGTCTACTTCCTGGTTTGACTCAGAATAAAAGGGCAAATGCAAATGTGGTAATTGATGACTATTGAGATGTTCGAGATGATGTTACTCCAAGAACAAAAGGTTTTTCTCTTTTCAATTATTTTTATAACAACTCTGACAAGGCCATTCCAGTATCAAACCCTTTGACCTGTGGTTTAGCCAGGTTAATTGTTCCTGATGTCTTTATAGATGTAGAATTGTTCTTATACCTAGCCAATCATTATGATGTTTTGTCCAAGACCATCAAAAGGAATGATGGCACTGCCCTATTGATATTGAACAGAAATTCATTCATGCAAGCTTTCAGCTTATATAGCACCATGTCCACCAGAATTGACATGACGAAGCAGCAACAGAGATATACTTTGAAACCTGGTATTGCTAGAAGCTAGTTGCTGAAACATATGCTAAAAGAAGTGAGAAAGTATTTAGATCCTATTTCCGGGACCAGCCCATATTATTACAAGGATTTACACTTTTACATCAAGTATGTTGCCTATGCCCTATGTAGAGTGCTAGGGATAGATGGTGATGCAAAAAAGATTGGTGTAGGAATTTTGATGATGGTGTTGGACCTCCAAGAGGTCCACTCTAATACTAGTTATGATTATATTCAGCATATTATAGATGAAATGCATGAGGGTTTCATTGCAACACAGAAGAAATTGAAAGACTCAAAGGAGAAGGAGCCCAAGTTCTTACACTACTCCATTCTCATGCATCTCCTTTTGCATTTAAATTTTGTTATCATGGATGTTAAAAATTTAGACCCTCAGAGGTTCTACCAAGCAGGACCAAATCCTATCCAATTTTGGGTGAGGGTTTGGAATTACACTTCTAGGGACTATGATTATTGTGCTTTTCAAAATTGGATAGTGTATCCAATAGTACAGAGTTTTGGGATCATTAGAACAAGAATCCCACTGAAAGTTATACAACTGCTTAGGCCGTGTGAATATACAGATATGTGGGGTGGAAAGAATAATTGGGCTGATATCTTTTTGGAACAAAATTATACACTCATCAGGGTATATGGGTGTATTCACCCACCTCATCTATTACCATATTATGTACTAGCAAGAGTGGCAGCAATGGAATTTATATGCCAGCTATTGTTGACAGACAACGAGCATTTTTCACCACATAAGAAGGGGACTTTGACCCCTAGGCAATTCAAAATTTTTAACTTCACAATTGGCAAGGGTGCTATTTACGTAGTGGTTCAATGGTTGGAAGGATACAGAATGGGAGTAGCCCCTTATAGATATATTGACCCAGAAGGTTTTATGGCAGGGGTGAGAAAACTATATACTCCTACAATCCCCAATACTAATGTCCACTATGAATGCATAGAGGAAGATGCAACAAGGAATATCTTAGATGAAGATGATATTCATATAAGAAGGCTGAGGATTCAAGAGCTGTTATATCTTGAGAGGCAAATAAAGAGAAATGGGTTGGCTTTTGGGGGTTTTTACCCTGATCTCCCATATTTTGATAGGATTAAAGCCATGATAGACAACTATTACGTGCTTATAGAACAACTTGATATGGTTCTTGACAAAAAAGGTTCTTAGACACCTGATTATTCAGAATCTGAATACAACAGTAGTAGTGATAGTGATTATGCATGTCCTACTAGGTATGCCCCACCACAGAAAGACATTTTTGAAATGCCATAGTTGCGAGAAGCAGAGGGCCACATTGTGGATTTGACAGTAGTCACCCAACCAGATGATATAGAAGAACCTACTACAAAGAGGTAGAAACTAGAGATAGGTCAGCCTTCAACTAAAGGGAAAAATAAGAAGAAAGGTAAGGCCAAGGCCTTAGTACCTGGCAATAGGTTATATGATCATAACCTAAGAAAATCAATTAGGGAGGGAAAGAAACAACAACCTAATTTAGATGATGAGGTTGAAGAGCCTCTTAAGGCTTGTATTGATGAAAGATTGATTCATCAACAAGAATTTTTGAATGATGATAACTTTGTGAAAACTGAGGAGTTCAAAGACTTCCTAAGATGGTATAAGAAAGAACAAATAAGAGCATAACTGACAGTTGATGGTAAAGAGACCATAACTAATGAGGCATTGGTGGCTTTGCAAAATTATGATCCTGAAAATGAGGATATTTCACCAGAGTATGCCAGGAAACTAGTACTAGGAAGTGGGATACTATTGGCTAAGGGTTGGGATTTAGCATCTGCCTTCATAATTGATCAAATAAGGAAATAGCCAGACCTCAAGATGGCAAGTGAATTTTAGGTAGGTGATGTAATAAAAGGATTTGGGTATAGCCCAAAGTCTTAGGCCTTTGCAATGTGGAGCCTATGCCCAAAAGATCAAAAGCCTCAAGTGGTGAATATTCAGGAGAATATGGTGGGCACTCAAATGGTGTGGACGATGCAAAATATAGGGGATTTAGAGATATCCCAAATCATGACACACTGGGCTCACTTGAATGAAGACAAAACTAAACAATTGTCTGATAGGTGTAGCGCATTGGTGGAAGAGACTAGCACATTGGCAAAAGATAGAGAATTGTGTCGGATGCAACTTTATCAGCGGGATCAAATGATAAAGAAATTAATTGAAGAATTGGAAGCAAAACCTGAGGTAATGTATGTACCTATGCAACCATAGCCCCTGCAAATTGAAGACAAAGAAAAGTATGAGGAGGTGGTTGAGGAAAAAGCTGAGGAAGAGAAAGGAAATGCAATTGCTTTAAGAGCATTGAAAGGTGTGTTACAACATAGAATTGAAATTCTAAAAGATAAAGCTGATGTTGTAATTAATACCTATAACAAATTGAATGCTTTGCATACTAAGGTAATGGGGTATTTGGCTATCCTAAACCCCTATTTTACTAAGTGGTCTACTAGGGTGCAATTATTTGAGAAGCTAGCATCATTGCAGGCCCTGAGATCAGATTTGCCAGAAATAGTGACTGAAGTTGAAGATGAGATCATAAGAGTTAACATTTCTCTCTCATTCTTTAAGGGCAAATTGAACCAAATTGAGGTAAAGTTAAGCCTCTTTTCTAATGATTTTAATAGATTTATACCTTCTTTAAGAGGAGATGATGATCAAGTAAAGGCCTTAGATGCCTGGAGGGGTGAGTTTGACAGTAAAATTCCTAGTAATGAGGTATTTATTTCAGGAACAGATATTGATATAGAATGGTTCAATAAAATATTGGATGAAGCTTTCAGGGCAGAGACTGATATCAACAAGTTTCTAGCAGATGTCAAAAATATCACTGATGCAAGATGGGACAGGCAAAAGGTCCAAATACAGAGTACTCAAGACTTCAAGTGGCCATCAGATGATGAAGTGAAAGCATGGGAGTTGATGACTACACCCAAGAGAAAGAAGCCAGCAGTTGAAGAAGAAATTTTGGACGATGAGTAAGGATGACTACTTGGTACCTCACCATTGAAGATAAAGAGGACAGTTATTGCAAAAGGAGAGTCTAGGTAAACCTAAAAGCATGGTCATCTAGACTCGACATAACTACTTCCATCTACCACATATACTATCAGATTCAAGTTGCTAGATCAGGAGAAGACCAAAGAATATCTACTTCTATCTTTTTAACTTGGTCATTCCACCGCTTCTTCTCTGTCTTTCTTTTTGTCTCTTCTGTAGTTTTAGGGTTAGGTTTTTTTAGACCATCTGAAGCTTGTAGCATCCTTTTGAAAAGGATTCCAGGATGGTTGAAGACCTATATATATAGAAGAGAGTTCTAATATAATAGAGGATGAAATATAATAAAAAGAATCAGTCTTTCTAAATCTGTGCCTATGTTCTTTCAAGCTTCAAAGCTTTTTTATGTATAAAGGAAGGATTACATCAATAAAATACGGTGCAATTTTACTCTTCTTTATTTGTTGTCTCTTTATTTCCTGTGTATCCTTTTTTATGCTTAAGATTGTAAGGCATTCTGAAGCATTTTTGTTACAAGGTGACTGTCTAATTACTTGCAAGTTTCTTTCATGTAAAGAACTAAGTTTTGTGAGTAGTTTCAGGAAGCATATCAGTATTTAAGGATTTGATATAGTATTTTAGAGGTAATCAGATAATTTTTCAGGCAACTTATCTTAATTGCATGTAGGTTGTAAGGCAGCTGATAGTGTTTTGTTTATGTGAAACTTCAAGCTTTTGTCTCTGTAACCCAAAGGATTTGTACTGATCTAGGTCTGGGTCTGATAATCTATCATCATCTAAGTTTTCAAAACATTCTAAATTATTCCAAACACATTTGTGACTAAAATATATGATCTGAACTCATCAAGGACTTATGTCAGCGGGACAGTGTCCACTTTTTTGATTCTTTAGAGAGTGAATCACTAGGTTATCCCTCCTAAGGACAAAAGGAAGAAGGATGCAAATCCTTGTCTCATTGGTTCATGTTATCAAAACCATGGCCTGGCTTATAGTACTTTATTTTAATTTAGTCATTGAAATCTCTAAAGTGTTCTATAAGTTGTTACAGTGAGGTTTTGGTTCATACCCAGTGAATGAAACAATCCACCAAATAAATAGACTGAGATATCAGTAATCTTTAAAAGGTAAAACCTGTCTGAGTCTATGGAGCTCAAAAAGGATGAAGGTTATTATCCAATCCTTAGAAATTAGCCTTTCTCCTGCCTAAAAGAGTTTGCATCTAAGTATATAAGGTATACTATCATCATTAGGTAAGTATTGCAAGAAAAAGTGCTAACAAATTGGCATCTCTACTGGGGATTCTAAGAGATTTGAAAAAGGTTTTATCAAGAATCTACAAAATATCGCTTGCCCATGTAATTAGGATCTCTAGAAATTTAAATTTTAAACTTGTTTACAAGTATATTTATGGTTATTGTTAAAATACTCTCTTGATAAGTAGTCATCCCAAGTTTTGGGTGGCGACTCTAAAAGGGACATCTCTGAGATTAGTGCAAAAGAAATAAATATCTTACAGAATGAATACTAGGTCAAAAGTGAGAACTGATCCAGAGAGGGTATTACATGAAGGAATCCCATCATCTTCAAGGGTTGGAATCTCTTGGAGGAAAAAAAGGAATCAAGTTGATATGAATGTAACTACTTTAAAGGGTGAAGAGGTAAATATTACGAATGATATGAATACTATTCAACACTCTCATGATGGAAATACTTCAGATTATGAGGAGGATGCTGAAAGAGTATTAGATACACCCACAGTTACTTCTACTTCAAATGAGAGAGAAGAGATTACTACACCTAGTTCAGATTCAGAAGATGCCCCTTCTGATATGCTAGCCAATGAAGAGAAGTTTATTTTGAAATAGCTTGCCCTAGTTCAACAAATGAAGAGAGAAAGAGAAATAAGAAAGAAAAGGAATTATCATAAGGCTCTTGATAATAATAGAAAAATACTTCCAAAACACCAAACTATGAAAGAAACAAAGAAGTCTCAGAAAAACCAAGAAATACCATTCACTCATAAAGCTTCTATTTTAAAAATAAATAAGGGTAAACAAAAGATGGGTGAACATAGAGATCAAGAACCTAAATTTCAAAGGCCTATGGTTGAACAAATGTTTAAGTTCAAAATTGATTTAGAAAAATTGAGAATTGAAAAGGAAACCATGGAAAAAATGTTGGAAAAGGCCCAAATGGAAGCTGCCACAATTGAAATGAAGAAAAAGATATATTTTTTACAATCTTCAAAATATTCTTATAATGGACCAAAGCATAATACAACTTTTAAAGGAAAAACTACTACGGCCAAAGAGGATGATAGTTTCCAAAGGAAACCACTGCATAATGAGAGGTACAAACAATTTGATTTTTTTGGTATCCCTGGGTACCCTAATGCTTTTCCTAAAGATGTGGGTGATATAGGAGAAAAGATCCCAAACTTTGCTGGTAATAATGTGATTTCTTGTGAAACACATTTAAGGAAATTCATTGACTTTGTTGATGACTTGAATATCACCCATGAAGATGTACTAATGAAGCTATTTGTTCAGACCCTTGTTGAGGATGCAAGAGAATGGTTTAGAAGCCTTGCTAATGGCTCTGTTGTTTCTATGGATGAGTTGATTGAATTATTTAAAGATCAGTATGGGGACAAAACAAATAAAGGTTTTTTATTGAATGAGTTCAATAATATCAAGAAAAATTATAATGAAGAGGTTATTGAGTTTAACACAAGATTTAAAATAGCTATGCATAAACTATTCCAGAAGATAAAGCTAGACGAAGAGGTATGTCTAGCAACTTATTTAAATGCCTTTGATTCCAAAATGGGATATGCTCTGAGAGATAAAAACCCCAGAACTCTCATAAATGCTTATAAAATAGAAGTCAATATTGAAATGAACATAAGAGTTTCTGGAAAACTAAATAGGAGGGATGATGCAAGGTTTAGTAAGAGCAGTCTGAAAGAGTCAGAATATAAGGAATATAAGGCTTCTCAGAATAATAGACCTTCTTTCAATACTACTTATAATCCTCAGAATAGAATGCAAAATCATCTGTATGGAACTTAGTTCAAAGATGGAAAGCCTTTTGTTGCACTTGAAAGGGAAAGAACAGAAAATAAAACTCCAGACCCCCTAAATAGAAATTTTGTCCATTTATGCAATGAGGAGACATGGTGTGAGGCTTGTGACGCTCCTCATAATCCTGATTTTTGTGTTGTCTCTTTGGATTTAGGGGCAAGTGATGGATAGGAAAGGGATGAAGGGGAATACTGTGATCATATTATGACCAATACCTTTTCATGCCATGATGTTGATTCAAACAATGAGGAGGAGAACCATGATTCCTATGTCTCACAAAAAAGGATCGAGAATCATCACCAACAAATCTTATCTGATAGTGAAACTGATGAAACTGATGACAGTATAAGATGTTATTCTCAAGAAGGTCAGGATGTTAGATGAAGAGAAGGCTAGAATTACTATTGAGTTAGTGAATAAAGCTAGAAGCAATTATCACTTAAGGAATAGGGTGGTAGGTGGAACTGGTAGCCAATGTTCATGTGTCTTAATAAAGGAAAACAAGGTAGACACTAAGTATGTTCAGAAAAAGGAAGGACCTAATGAAAATGTAAATAAACACAAGGTCAGGATTGTTACAAAAGCCATAGAGCCAATTGTTGTTCCTGAGTTGGTTCAAAAAGAACACAATGAGGGAAATGATGCTATTATTGACAAATCAAAGTGTTTAGATGTGAGGTATACTCCAGTAGACATGGGTCAGTGTCTGTCCCAGATGATAGTTAAGGTTCCATTTTTAGAAATGTTGAGGATCAAAGAACATAAAGAGAAAGTGATGTCATTGTTAAATAGTGTACCCACAATAAAGGTTCAGGGTCCAGTGGTGGTTTCTGAAAAGCCAACTACAAAGGGAAATGAATTGGAGGCGTTAACATTAGAAATTCCTCAAATATTCCTAAATGCAACTTCTTCTCCAAAATTTTTGGACCCATTTTTTCTCTCATTAATAATTAATGATAAAATGCTCAAGAATTGCATGATTGATTCAGGAGCCTCAAATACAATTATGCCAGTTGAAATCATGAAGGAAATGGGGCTACAACTTGATACACCTCATGGTAGATGCAGAGCTATGGATTCTAGAGAGGTCCCTATAATTGGAACTATTGAGGCTATGCCTTATCGACTAGTAGTTTTCCCTGATGTAGTAATGACAATGAATGTCCTAGTGGTTGACATACCACCTCATTATGGCATGTTGTTGTCAAGAAAATGGAGTGCCTCAATGGGTGGTAGTATACAAAATGATTTAGCATATGCTACTTTCAACATTGTTGGAGAGAATGTCAATATCTTGAGAGCAAGCCGAACTCCCCACATGATAGAAAAATATGAGGATACTCATGTGAACTGTTGCATTGATATAGACATGGAAAATCTCAGAATGCAAAGAGATGAGCATAAAAATCAAGAAGCTGACCTTTTTAATAGAGAATTAATTTTGTAGGAAGATGTATTTTGGAAAATGTACTTTGATGGTGCTTTCTCTAAACAAGGATCAGGGGCAGGGGTATTGTTGATATCTCCATCAAGTACAACTTTTAAATACTCATTTATGTTAGACTTTCAATGTACAAATAATACTGCAGAGTATGAGGCTTTATTCTTAGGACTTGAAATTGCTACCAAACATGGTATAAAATGTTTAAAGGTTTATGG
>MU226461.1:4740232-4757165 GCA_018584345.1 Thuja plicata
GTTTTGAAATCTCCAGATTACACTAAGCCTTTCTCTTTGTTTTCATTTGCCTCATTTCATACTATTGCTGCCATATTGCTTCAAAAGGATGAACAGGGATTTGAACATCCTATAGCTTTTTACAGTACATCCTTGCAGGCTGCAGAACTCAACTATGAAATAATGGAAAAGTAGGCTTATGCATTGGTTAAGGCTGTAAAATCTTTTAGACCTTATTTGGTTTGTGCTAAGGTACAGGCCTATGTTCCTCATTTAGCAGTAAAACATATCCTTACACAGTCAGAGGTTACTGGTAAGAGATGTAAATGGATTACAAGAATCCAAGAGTTCAATCTTGAGATCAGTATCACCAAATTAATAAGAGGACAAGGTCTGGCAAAACTTATGATAGAGGAAAATCTAGATTTAGTGCAGCTGAACCAGACAGAAATACATGATCAAGCTATTTCTAGTATAGGAAGGAAACCATATTATGCTGATATTTTTTTATTTCTCAAAAATGCTAAGTGCCCTGATCATTTATCTAAAAATAAAAATAAAAGTCTGAAGTTACAAACTCAAAGGTATATTCTGATTCAGGGAGGTTTGTTTTGGAAAGATAAGAATGGTATACTGTTGTTATGCCTTGACAAATTCCAGGATGAGAGAGTTTTGGTTGAGATGCATGAAGGGGAATGTGGAGGTCACTTTTCTGCTAGGACCACCGCCCATAAGATTCTGAGGCCAGGATATCATTGGCCTACCTTGTTCAAGGACACATATATTCATGTCAGGAAATGTCAACCATGTCAGAAGTTTTCCAAAAAATTAAAATTTGCAGGTGCTCTGTTGCTGAATCCAGTAAGTACTAAGGCTCCTTTTGCTATGTGGGGGATTGATTTTATTGGTGAATTTCAAGAGAAATCTAGTGCAGGACATAGCTAGATACTGGTGGCCACTGATTACTTTACTAAATGGATTGAGGCTATCCCTACCAGGAGAGCAACAAGAAAGGTGGTTACTGAGTTTCTCATGGATAACATTTTAACTAGGTTTGGTGTGCCTAGTAAATTAGTGATGGATAATGATATGAGTTTCAGATCAGAAGAAATGACAAGCTTCTGTGAAAGGTATGGGATTACAATATCATACTCATCTCCATATCACCCGCAAGCTAATGCACAAGCTGAGTCTAGCAACAAAAGTATATTGAAGATACTAAAAAGGACTCTGGAACAAAATAAAAAAACATGGCATACAAAGTTGAGGTTATCCCTTTGGGCTGATAGGATAAAACTCAAAAAAGAAACTAGTAAATCCCCTTTTGAATTGATATATGGTTTACCAGCAAGGTTTCCAATGAATAGTTTATTACCTATTTACCAGTTTATACAAGAAGAACACTTAAATATCTCTGATCCAATGTAAGATAGAATGATACAGTTGATACAGTTAGATGAAACCAGGAGAGATAGTCAGAGGGAGAATAGAGGGTTACAGTGATTAATGAAGTATTTGTTTGACAAAAGGGCTACTAACAGAAAGTTTTAGGCTGGTGACTTAGTTCTCCAATGGCATGCAAGGGCATAAGACAGAGGTAAGGATAAGAAATTTGAGTCTTTATGGTTAGGGCCTTATATAATCTCAGAACATTTTGGAAAAGACTCATATTTGTTGAAAGATATGGAGGGAGAAGGTTTTGAGTTGCCTGTGCATGGGAAATTTTTGAAACCTTTCTTCAGATGAAAATCATTGTAGTGCACAAGTAAATATGTATTATATGTTTAGTCTTTTCCCTATTTGTAGGTTCTGTAAGTGTTTCCCTCCTATTTTTGGTGTTCTCTTCCATTTTTGTGTTAGTCTGCAACCAGAGATTCTGTGGTTCTTTGTCATAAACCATGTTTAGCCAATCCTCATCAGAGCCATTGTTGGTTGTATTCCAATTTTTAGCTTCTTTCCCTCTACTTTTTGTTTTCCCCTCTCCAAGTTTTCATATTTTCAAGTCTAAACCTGTGAGGATTTTCAAAAGACTTGAAACCCTAGGTCTTTTTCAGTGTTCAAATTTAAAAAAAGAAACCCTTGGGTCCTGTTTGTTTATATTTCTTAGTTACCTTTTTACCTCACTTAAGTCATGAGTTGTGTCTAATCATTTAGTTGCATAACCTAAAATGGCATATTCCTTTTTATCCCAGACTTTGCGATTAGCCTTTGTCACATAGTCTCATGCAATATAAGAATATTCCTTTTGCTTTCAGAGACTTCAAAATTTTCTTTGTATCACATAGTCGCAGAATCATTGAAACAGAACAGAAATATATCAAGGGGCCCACAAAGAGGTCGGGAGGTCATAAGATGTTTTCAACAGTTAAGAGTTTATTACGAGACACTGCAATTTCCTTGTGTCGTGTAATCGCTAAATGAGTCTGATGTGAAGCGTGATGCAAAATCCTTTGTCGCACAGTCTCTAGAAAAGATGCCAGTTAAGTTAAAACTTCTGAGACTACATGACCAACCTTTGGAAGTTTTGGATGGAGCACAGTCGGGTTGTCACCAGAAAACTCAGCTTTCAAATCAAGATAAGACATGTGTCAGGAGGTAAATGGACTCCAGAGTAATCGCTTAAAGGTAAAAGTTTATTCAGTGACTATGACAATGACTAGCAGTTTCTATTGGTCGCAGGGTCTCAGAATATTTTAATGGTATGAGAAGTTACTTGGCGATTAAGCGACAGCTGTCAGATGAAATCATTGAAAGATCCAACGGTAGTCGCCAAGTCTGAGAATAAAAAATCCTAAGGAGAAAAGTCCTCGTGACTCGATGGCTAAGGGTATGTTGCAAGGTCATCAGATAAATTAAAGGGCCAGATATCTTTGTCGCATTGTCTCAAGGAAGTTTTGGCATTCAACATTTTTATTCAGCGATCGGGTGACTAAGGGCAGTCGCGCAGTCTGACATAGGAAAGATAATATTTGGTGACTAAGAGAACTGCAAAAGTTAACACTAACAGTTAGTTGCATAGTCTCATAAAGAAACATGTGTTAGTAATAACCACTGGCAACTTTGATTTTCTTGTGTCGTGTGATTGCCAAATGGTGACTCTAGTTAGCAAATTTAAGGAACTTGTGTAGTCACCATGTCTCAAGATAAATCATGGGTTAAGGATTGGGGTCAGTGATAGAGAAAATAAGTGCAGTCATGTGGTCTCTTAATGCCAAATTTTGTGAAAAGGCGGCAGTATCAAATATGTCAGTATGAATCATTCATCGGTCAATCAGATTTTTAGATTTTGATTACTGTGCTGAAAAGGGTAGCTGAGATGTATGACAGTGGGCCACTTCCAGGTTAACATGTCAGCTCATTTGAATTTTATAAGGCATTGCCGAGGATTAAGTTTTATGAATTTGATTTTACTGTCACACTCAGGAAACTATGGCTAGGTTTTCAATTATGTTCACAGTATGTGAAATTAAAGACAGAATTGATGTTCTGAAAATCATGAGCCGCGTACTTCGAATGGTTACTATAAAGAGTTGATGGCTTATTCATTTGCATTTTCCTAGCTTTCATAATTCCAAAATGTGAAGAGTTCAGTTGTCTGACAAAGTGAAAATTTAGAGAGCTACAAGGTTTTCTGTTGTTCAAACAGCTCATTAATTCAAAAATTGTGCACAGGATAGTCTGTGAGTCTCAGTGATAGATTTGTTTCAATACCGATAAAGAAGAAGAGATTCAAGCACTAAAAACATGAGTAGAGTGGTCAGTGTAGCCTCGACCAATGGTGAAAGTGAGAGGGTGGAAGACGAGGCCAAGGGAAAAGTTAATTATTCAGATGAATTCCTCCGTCTACTTCCTGGTTTGACTCAAAATAAAAGGGCAAATGCAAATGTGTTAATTGATTATTATCGAGATGTTCAAGATGTTGTTACTCCAGGAAAAATAGGTTTTTCTCTTTTCAACTATTTTTATAAGAACTCTGACAAGGCCATTCCAGTATCAAACCCTTCGAACTGTGGTTTAGCCAGGTTAATTGTTCCTGATGTCTTTGTAGATGTAGACTTGTTCTTAGACCTATCCAATCATTGTGATGTTTTGTCCAAGACCATCAAAAGGAATGATGGCACTGCCCTATTGATATTGAAAAAAAATTCATTCATGCAAGCCTTTAGCTTATATAGCACCATGTCCACCAGAATTGACATAACAAAGCAGCAACAGAGATATACTTTGAAACCTGGTATTGCTAGAAGCTAGTTGCTGAAACATATGCTAAAAGAAGTGAGAAAGTATTTAGATCCTATGTCCGGGACCAGCCCATATTATTACAAGGATTTACACTTCTATATCAAGTATGTTTCCTATGCCCTATGTAGAGTGCTAGGGATAGATGGTGATGCAGAAAAGATTGGTGCAGGAATTTTGATGATGGTGTTGGACCTACAAGAGGTCCAATCTAATACTAGTTATTATTATATTCAGCATATTATAGATGAAATGCATGAGGGTTTCATTGCAACACAGAAGAAATTGAAAGACCCAAAGGAGAAGGAGCCCAAGTTCTTACACTACTCCATTCTCATGCATCTCCTTTTGCATTTCAATTATGTTATCATGGATGTTAATAATTTAGCCCCTCAAAGGTTCTACCAAGAAGGACCAAATCCTATCCAATTTTGGGTGAGGGTTTGGAATTACACTTCTAGGGACTATGATTATTGTGCTTTTTCGAATTAGATTGTGTATCCAATAGTCCAGAGATTAGGGATCAGCAGAACAAGAATCCCACTGAAAGTTATACAACTTCTTAGGCCATGTGAATATATAGATATGTGGGGTGGAAAGTATAATTGGGGTGATTTATTTTTGGAAAAAAATTATACAGTCATCAGGGTATATTGGTGTATTCACCCACCTTATCTATTACCATATTATGTATCAACAAGAGTGGCAGTAATGGAATTTATATGGCAGCTATTGTTGATAGACAATGAGAATTTTGCGCCACATAAGAAAGGGACTTTGACCCCTAGGAAATTCAGAATTTTTAACTTCACAATTGGCAAGGGTGATATTGATGCAGTAGGTCAATGGTTCAAAGGATACAAAATGGGGGTAGCCCCTTATAGATATATTGACCCAGAAGGTTTTATGGTAGGGGTAAGAAAACTATATACTCATACTATCCCCAATACTAATGTCAACTGTGAATGCATAGAGGAAGATGAAACAAGGAATATCTTAGATGAAGATGATATTCATACAAGAAGGCTGAGGATTCAAGAGCTGTTAAATCTTGAGAGGAAAATAAAGAGAAATGGGTTGGCTTTTGGGGGTTTTTACCCTGATCTCCCATATTTTGACAGGATTAAAGCCATGATAGACAACTATTATGTGCTTATAGAACAACTTGATACGGTTCTTGACAAAAAAGGTGCTCAGACACCTAATTATTTAGAATTTGAATACAATAGTAGTAGTGACAATGATTATGCATGTCCTACTAGGTATGCCACACCACAGAAAGACATTGCTGAAATTCCACAGTTGCAAGAAGCAGAGGGCCAGATTGTGGATTTGACAGTAGTCACCCAACCAGATGATATAGAAGAACCTACTGCAAAGAGGCAGAAACTAGAGATAGGTTGGCCTTCAACTGAAGGGAAAAATAAGAAGAAAGATAAGGCTAAGGCCTTAGTACCTAGCAATAGGTTATGTGATCATAACCTAAGAAAAGTAATTAGGGAGGGCAAGAAACAATAGCTTGATTTAGATGATGAGGTTGAAGTGCCTCTTAAGGCTTGTATTGATGAAAGATTGATTCATCAACAAGAATTTTTGAATGATGATAACTTTGTGAAAACTGGGGAGTTCAAAGACTTCCTGAGATGGTATAAGAAAGAACAAATAAGAGTAGAACTAATAGTTGATGGTAAAGAGACCATAACTAATGAGGCATTGGTGGCTTTGCAAAATTATGATCCTAAAAATGAGGATATTTCACCAGAGGATGCCAGGAAACTAGTACTAGGAAGTGGGATACTATTGGCTGAGGGTTGGGATTAGCATCTGCCTTCATAATTGATCAAATAAGGAAACAGTCAGACCTCAAGATGGATAGTGAATTTCAAATAGGTGATGTAATAAAAGGATTTGGGTATAGCCCAAAGTCTCAGGCCTTTGCAATGTGGAGCCTTTGCCCAAAAGATCAAAAGCATCAAGTGGTGAATATTCAGGAGAATATGGTGGGCAGTAAAATGGTGTGGATGATGCAAAATATAGGCGATTTGGAGATATCCCAAATCATGTCACACTGGGCTCACTTGAATGAAGAAAAAACTAAACAATTGTTTGATAGGTGTAGCACATTGGTGGAAGAGACTAGCGCATTGGCAAAAGATAGAGAATTGTGTCGAATCCAACTTTATCAGTGGGATCAGGTGATAAAGAAATTAATGGAAGAATTGGAAGAAAAACCTGAGGTAATGTATGTACCTATGCAACCACAGCCCCTGTAAATTTAAGATAAAGCAAATTCTGAGGAGGTGGTTGAGCAAAAAGCTGAGGAAGAGAAAGGAAATGCAATTTCTTTAAGAGCATTGAAAGGTGTGTTACAACATAGAATTGAAACTCTAAAAGATTATGCTGATGTTGTTCTTAATACCTATAACAAATTGCCAGCTTTGCATACTGAGGTAATGGGGTATTTTGCTATCCTAAACCCCTATTTTACTAAGTGGTCTACTAGGGTGCAATTATTTGAGAAGCTAGCATCATTGCAGGCCCTAAGATCAGATTTGCCAAAAATAGTGACTGAAGTTGAAGATGAGATCAAAAGAGTTAACATTTCTCTCTCATTCTTTAAGGGAAAATTGAACCAAATTGAGGTAAAGTTAAGCCTCTTTTCTGATGATTTTAACAGATTTATACCTTCTTTAAGAGGAGATGATGATCAAGTAAAGGCCTTAGATGCCTGGAGGGGTGAGTTTTACAGTAAAATTCCTAGTAATGAGGCATTTATTTCAGGAACAGATATTGATATAGAAGGGTTCAATAAAATATTGGATGAAGCTTTCAAGGCAGAGACTGATATCAACAAGTTTCTAGCAGATGTCAAAAATATCACTGATGCAAGATGGGACAGGAAAAAGGTCCAAATACAGAGTACTCAAGACTTCAAGTGGCCATCAGATGATGAAGTGAAAGCATGGGAGTTGATGACTACACCCAAGAGAAAGAAGCCATTAGTTGAAGAAGAAATTTTGGACGATGAGTAAGGATGACTACTTGGTACCTCACCATTGAAGATAAAGAGGACAGTTATTGCAAAAGGAGAATATAGGTAAACCTAAAAGCATGGTCATGCAAACTCGACATAACTACTATCATCTACTATGTATACTATCAGATTCAAGTCGCTAGATCGGGAGAAGAACAAAGAATATCTATTTCTATCTTTTTGACTTGGTCATTCCACAGCTTCTTCTCTCTCTTTCTTTTTGTCTCTTCTATAGTTTTAGGGTTAGGTTTTCTTAGACCATCCGAAGCTTGTAGCATCCTTTTGAAAAGGATTCCAAGATGGTTCAAGACCTATATATATAGAAGAGAGTTCTAATATAATAGAGGATGAAATATAATAAAAAGAATCAGTCTTTCTAAATCTGTGCCTATGTTCTTTCAAGCTTCAAAGCTTTTTTATGTGTAAAGGAAGGATTACATCAATAAAATACGGTGCAATTTTACTCTTCTTTATTTGTTGCCTCTTTATTTCCTATGTATGCTTTTTTATGCTTAATATTGTAAGGCATTCCGAAGCATTTTGGTTACAAGGTGACTGTCTAATTACTTGCAAGTTTCTTTCACGTAAAGAACTAAGTTTTGTGAGTAGTTTCAGAAAGCATATCAATATTTAAGGATTTGATACAGTATTTTAGAGGTAATCAGATAATTTGTCAGGCAACTTATCTTAATTGCATGTAGGTTGTAAGGCAGCTTAGAGTGTTTTTTTTATGTGAAACTTCAAGATTTTGACTCTGTAACCCAAAGGATTGGCACTGATCTAGGTCTGGGTCTGATAATCTATCATCATCTAAGTTTTCAAAACATTCAAAATTATTCCAAACACATTTGTGACTAAAATATATGAGCTGAACTCATCAAGGACTTATGTCAGCAGGACAATGTCCACTTTGTTGATTCTTTAGAGAGTGAATCACTAGGTTATCCCTCCTAAGGACAAAAGGAAGAAGGATCCAAATCCTTGTCTCATTGGTTCATGTTATCAAAACCATAGCCTGGCTTATAGTACTCTATTTTAAGTTAGTCATTGCAATCTATAAAGTGTTCTATAAGTTGTTATAGTGAGGTTTTGGTTCATACCCAGTGAATGAAACAATCCACCAAATAAATAGACTGAGATATCAGTAATCTTTAAAAGGTAAAACCTGCCTGAGTTTGTGGATTTCAAAAATGAAGAAGGATATTATCCAATCCTTAGACATTAGCCTTTATCGTGCCTAAAAGAGTTTGCATCTAAGTATATAAGGTATACTATCATCATTAGGTAAGTATTGCAAGAAAAAGTGCTAACAGACCACATCAAGTGGTTCAGCTCCATCTTGAATAACATTTAATATTCTCTCATGGTCATCAGTATCAAGTCTCCACTTACGAACCCCGCATCCTCTCACTGGATCAAGAGATAGGATAGTTGCAATTACAAGATGGCTATACTGATAAACCTTGTTGGAAGGTTGATAATCAATAAAATGAATCCCATGTTTTAATGTTTTGGTTATATTCAAATATGTTCCTTGCACAACAACCGAACCTGCACATACAAGTTCAACAACATATAATTACATCGTAAGTTAAACCTAAATTGTAATAACTTAAACACAAACATGTACATTACTAACCTATTGGAAACATAATTTCATCACTTGTTTCATTCTTTGTTAGCTTCATCCTCTCCTTGGTGCAATGTAATAAATAGTAACTAACACATTTCACATTTCCAGGCTCTGCTATTACTGCAAAAACATATCCTACAAAATATGTTTTCAATTAGAAGGACCTCTAAATATAAATTAAACATAGATACATTGAATAACTTGAATAAGAATGCTATTTACATGGACACATACCAATCTTGATCAAACCTGAAATATGGTCATAATCAGTTGAAATCAATGGAATATCGTCAAAGCTTTCATCCTCAACTTCATCATTTGTATTAGTAATATCTAGCAGAACCAAATTCCATTCATTAACATATCCACATTTTTGGTTGATAAAATCACCATAGTTTTTAGAAATGCAATCATAACAAAAGCATGAGTAATATCTAGTGTACAATGACCACACATTACTATCTGTACTCATAACTGAATGTAGGGATCTTGTTTTTCCTACCCTCTTGCATCCATGGATTGATCTTCTATCAACACCTGAATAAGACACATACATGTAAAAATTTAAGACAACTTAAAATTATATATATACTGACTAGTTCTTCAATTCAATTCAAATAAATTTAAAGCACATACATACATTAATTTAAACTTCAAAACAAGTGTTGTTGCATTTATACCTGATATGTCCCAAAATACTCTGAATGGAATGACTCGATCCAAACATGATGTTGTGTGATCCTGAGTTGGAATCTCAAAATGTGTGTTGCACCACTCAACTACATCATGAGCATTATTTATATGATATCCATGATAGTCCAGCTGATACTTTCTTAATGCACGTTTGATATAGGCTCCTGCACCATCATGCTCTCCCTTTCCATGTCCACTCTCAAAGAAACTCCAAAGATGTGGTATCTTTTGGTATCAATGATATCTGCATAGTGCATAAAATGGTCTTGCTGATTTAAATTATGTTGCACATCCATCTAACCAAACAAAATGCTTTTCAATTTTGATGCCTTTGTTTTCCAAATATCCAAAAAATGTTTTAAAGAAATGCTCAACAAAATGAATGTCATGCTCTTTATCATCACTAATGTAAAAGTGATATTCTTTCTTTATGACCCATGTTTGATATGTACTTTCAACACCTTTTAAATCTAATTTTGCATGTTGATAAGAAACATGTACCATGATAGCGACTTGGTCCGTATAGTAGTATTCCGCTTGTAGTTGTTTTTGAGAAACAAAAGAGTAATTCTCTGCAAACTCAACAACCGATAAAATTGTTCCAACATGAAAAGTTTCTCTTAGTAGTTGGAACTGTTCTGCTTGCCATTTAGCAAAAAAAAATGACGCATATATGGTTGTATTAATTTATGAAAATTCTCTATAAATATTGCAGCATGTATCTCCTCCTCTACATATTCCAATCTTGTTGACTCTTTCCCAACTTTAGTTTTAGACTTTATGTACTTGTAACTCTTACACTTTACCATCCTCATCATGTCAGTATCTTCAACTCTCAAAGGAAATTTATCCAAATCCCCACATGTTTGACAAATTCCTCTTATGCAATCTATTTCATGTATTTCATGATCAATTGATTTGTTACATAATATTGATGTTATGAATTGGCTTGGACATTTCAGAAAAGCATTTTGATAGCCATCATGTTCTTCTATCATCTTTTTGAACCCTTGATAGTAGAGATCAAATTCAACATGATATCGACAACAACAAGTTTCAAAAGATTTATTTATCTTCACAAAATATGGATTTAATCTTTCAAACATTGTTTGTCCAATCTTAATGTCAGGATTTGAATTACAAAATGAGAGATACAATTCATGTTATGTGTTTTCCAACCAATTTTTGGTGTGCTACAAATACTCCTTAGGCCCCGTCCTCTTCTTGATAACATCTCTTCTATTTGGTGAAGGATGAGTATGATCAATCCAAAATGTCGTAACCAAGTTGCTATTTGTTTCATTAATCTTGTCAGATTGTAAAGCTCTACACATTAGTTCCCAATTACCTTCCAATGTAGTATCATCGAAATTGATTATCCTTTTCAAATAATGTCCTAGTGTCTTCCTACTATACCCGATATGGGATGAAAGTGAAGAAATTTGTCTTTTTTGGGACATGTTTTTATTTAAAATAGATGTCAGTATCACTCTTCTTGAAATATACTTATCTATAGATCTAGTTGTTTTTCCAATGGAATGCAAACCTTCCTTAACACTTTCAACAATGTTTTTTTGTATGTTAGACATTTTTGTCCTTTTTAAACCTGCATCTACACCCAACAACTTTAATGGTACTTTTAACTCATCTTTAAAAAGTGTAATTGATAATAGTTGGGTTTTTTCAAGTGTATCAAGATTCTCAAATTGTGCAATTATTTCCTTATTCTTTTTATTCAATTCCCTCTTCATAGTATAAATGGGTTGTTTAGCATAATCTCTCATTTTTTCCACATCCATTTCGATTAAATGATCTATGCTTTTACAATTAAATTTTATCTTCAACTCTTGGACTAGAATAATATTCTCATTTTTTGTTTGTACTTGGGCTGCAAATAAAATAAAAGATTCTCTTAACATCTCATCTTAAAGGGAAAGACACAAAATTCATTATTAACTTTACTAAGAGACTAAATAGAGATAGTGGGGGAGATTCAAAGAGAGAGAGAGAGAGAGAGAGAGAGAGAGAGAGAGAGAGAGAGAGAGAGAGAGAGAGAGAGAGAGAGAGAGAGAGAGAGGTGTNGAGAGAGAGAGAGAGAGAGAGAGAGAGAGAGAGAGAGAGAGAGAGAGAGAGATGTGTAATTGTTTGGGATTCTAAAGGTTGGGCTTGTTGACCTTGCGATGACCTTTCTCCAACTTCTAAAGGTTGGGCTTGTTCACCTTGCAATGACCCTTCTCCAACTTCATAAGGTTGTGCTTCTTGAGAATTTCCTGCATGTACATGTTTAGATATTTAATTATTTCAAACAAAAGGGTAGATAATTGGGTCTAAATGTGTCTAATTATGTCTAATTATGTCTAATTAGGTCCTAAAGGGGCTAATTAGGTCCTAATTGGATCTACTTGTCCTAATTTTTCTAATTGGATCTAATTCTAGGTCCTAATTGGGTCTAATTGGGTCACAATTGTCTAGGTAATTAGATCTAATTAGGTCCTAATCGCTCTACATTTAGATATTTAATTATTTTAAAAAAATGATCTAATTGTCATATAACCTATCATAGGTCCAAATAGGTCTAATTGGGCCTAATTAGGTGGACTAAAGGGTATAATTGGATCTAATTAGGTCCTAATACATTCTAATTGGATCTTTATTGTCCTAAATTTTGATCTAATTGGATCTAATTAGGTTCTAATTGGATCAAATTGTCCCAATTCTCCTAATTAGATGTAATTAGGTCCTAATTGGGTCTAATTGGATCCTAATTGGATCTAATTGGATCTAATTAGGTCCTAAAGGGTAATTGGATCTAATTAGCTTATAAAGGGTCTAATTAGGTCATAATTGGATCTAATGTACATCCTAGAATTGGATCTAATCAGATTTAATTAGGTCCTAGAATTGGAGATCTAATTGTCCTCATTGGATCTAATTAGGTACTAATTGGATCTAATTATCCTAATTGTCCTAATTGGATCTAATTAGGTCATAATTGGGTCTAATTGGGTGCTAATTGGATCTAATTGGACCTAATTAGATCCTAAAGGGTTTAATTGGGTCTAATTAGGTCCTAAAGGGTCTAATTGGATCTAAGTGCATCCTAATAGGTACAATAAGGTCTAAGATGTATTTATCAAGGGTCTAATTGGGTATAAGTGGGTCTAATGGTGTCTTAAGGGGTCATATAACCTATCGTAGGTCCAAATAGGTCTAATTAGGTCTAATTGGGTCATATAACCTATCATAGGTCCAAATAGGTCTAATGAGGTCTAATTAGGTCTAATTAGGTCTAATTGGATCATATAACCTATCATAGGTCTTAAGGGGTCATTTATAACCTATCATAACCTTCCAAATAGGTCTAATTTGGTCATATAACCTATATCATAGGTGGACAAATAGGTCTAATTAGGTCTAATTAGGTCCCAATACATTCTAATTGGATTTAATTTTCTTAATTGGATCTAATTTGATCTAATTGTCCTAAATTTGGATCTAATTGTCCTAAATTTAGATCTAATTGGATCTAATTAGGTCCAATTGGATCTAATTGTCCTAATTGGATGTAATTAGGTCATAACTGGGTCTAATTGGATCCTAATTGGATCTAATTGGATCTAATTAAGTCCTAAAGGGTAATTGGATCTAATTAGGTCCTAATTGGATGTAATTGTCCTAATTTGATGCAATTAGGTCCTAATTGGGTCTAATTGGATACTAATTGGATCTAATTAGGTCCTAAAGGGTCTAATTAGGTCATACTTGGATCTAATTGGATCTAATTACATCCTAATTGTATCTAATTGATTCTAATTAGGTCCTAATTGGATCTAATTGCCCTAATTAGATGTAATTAAGTCTAATTGGATCCTAATTGGATCTAATTAGGTCATGTAATTAGGTCTATAATTAGGTCTCAGGTCTAATTTTGTCATAATCTAGGTCTAATTACTTAGGATTTCTAGGGTTTAGGGTCTTAGGTCTAATTAGGTAAGGTTTAGGGTTTAGGTTCTTAGGTCTAATTAGGTAGGGTTTAGGGTCTTAGGTCTAATTATGTCTTAACAGGTCTAATTAGGTCTTCTTTATCAAATTAGGATATTGCAATATCATGTGTACATGTTTCATTAAGACAAGTAATAATCATCAACTTAAAATATGGATAGAGAGACATGTACCTTGTTTCTTATGATAATATCTTTCCCGAGCTTCTTCATGTAGTCTTTGTTGAGTCACTTCTGAATAATGTCGTGTACTCTTATTTAGCCTTCTTTTTTATTTCCCATCACAATTTGAAAAATTGTCTTCCTTTTCCAAAATGTGAATAATTTTGAAAATTTTGAATTAATAAGATGATGAAAACATTTATTTATTTATATGTAATCGTTCTGAACCTGAAATGACACCTAATAAGGCGACATAGGTTTCTATCAAAAGTTATCTATGACTTTCTATCGAAACTTGAAACTTTTGATCGAAAGTGCTTTAGTAAATGGCTAACAAACGCCAAATAATGAAACTACTTTCGATAGAAAGTAGTTTTGATCCAAACTAAATAGTTTCGATCAAAAATACTTTATATCGAAAGTAGTTTCTATCAAAACCCAAAAAATCATGTCCATTTCCAGAGGTCAAGGAAAATTTGCAATTTTCATGGCTTTGGGGATCAAGTGCTCTAGTCAAATGGAAGAATATGGAGATATCCTTTTGCATCACACAAGTAGTCTGAACTATCTTTCTAACGAATATAGATTTGATAATTTTTAAATTCATTAGGTCTATGTTTTGTGACATGCATCAAATGTAGGTTTTTTATCGAAAATAAACCTCCAAGTTTGACGTTCAATAAAAAATAGTAGAAAAAAGGAAAAAAAAATTGAAAAATAACAGTGCCCTTTGGCTTCGAGTCTACTTTCTATCAAAAAAAAAGTGAATTTTGATAAATACACAAGTTATAAGCTATGCAGTCAAGGTATGTCAAAATTACGGTTTATGCTACTTCAAACATTCATAAAATATAAAATAATCATGATAATGTCATCAAACCAATTGCATGCCCTCCATATGGATGTTACAAAACCAAATTCAAAATAATCGCATTGATACCTATTTTAGAAAAAAAGTTATGCCATATGAAATCAATGTAACTTTTGTAAAATTATGTTTTCAGCAACATAATAGTTTTAGTGGGAGAAAATAAAACTATTAAAATAAAATCAAAAAATATATATATAGAATCTATACAAAAAATCCTAAAAGACTCTAGTTTACTTCATCTTTAGATTTCAAATGCTTTAAAAACAATATGCATCCAAATCTGAAAGTTTCTTTCAAAATAAATACTTCACTATCTGTTTAGGCAAAAAAGTGTAACCCACTATTGTTGGATCACCCCTGTATATTATATGTTGTCATCAATGACAAACATACAATCAATTATTTGCACAGAACCAAATCTCCAACATTAAGCTGAACAAGTAAGTATGGAACTGCACTATATCAAGTTATATTTTGCATCAGTTCCATTATACAAATTGATAGATAGTCAAAATCTGCATGAACCAAAGATGCATATTAATTTACTTGTTACAAATCTAAGAATGAAACACCATCGGTAAACACTTACCAAAAATCATCGGTGAACATAATAATGAGTTGATTACACTTACTGGAAATTGTCAGTTAGCTACTAAAAATGCTAAATTGCCAATGTAACCCAACGCCCATTGGTAAGAAAGAAAGTTCAGAAGTTGTCATGAAAGAATACCGATATCCGTCAGTAAAATAAAAATGGTTAACAACTACCCAAAGCATCATGTCATCACCAAAAATGATTTGAAAAGTCTTCCCAATGAAACCCATCTTCATGTCCCAGTGACTCATTGAGCATTTAATGCAAAGACTTAGGTCAAAAAGTCTATAAATAGTTGATGGGACAACTTCATTTTTCACCTGCAATTTGAAGAGAAAGCAGAGCAAAAACCAAGCAATTAAAGAGAAGAAAGAAAAATCATCCATTGATTGATTTAGCACACAACAAGCAGATCTTTCATCACTATTGTGAATTGAAGTAAGTACCAAAGGCACCGAAAGATGTTTGTCATTGTTTTATCAAGAAGGACATAATTTCGAGAATACCCTAAAAACTTGAAATACAATGGAAACCAACTCAAGAACCACAAAGATGAAGAATGATAAGAGGAATATGGTGAAACTGGTCAAGAATAGTACAAGTGTAGAGCCGAAGTATAAAATCTTCCCAGAAATTGCATCAAAACCCGATGAAACTGGCGCATTTCAAAAATTTCACCTAGGGTTTTTCTCATAGAAGATGTTAGTGTTGGAAAGTTGAATTCCTAAGGAAGCATGACTTATTTTGTGTTTTCAATCATGGCAACAAAGTCATACTGAAGTTCTGTCATGAAAGGAAAATGACTAAGTAAGAAAACAGAGTAGACAAACACATACAGAGATCAGCACATCAGCGCACGTGTTAGAGATCACACCAGAGAATGCGTGCTTAGGTATATACTCTATGGTGTATATACATGCTAGGTGCAAATGTGCAGAGTATGGAACATCAGTACGGAAAAGTTACAGACAGATTAGTAGACCTGTAGTCTAGGAAACAGAGCATGGAAGCCGACTACAATTTTGGTTAGAGTGAATGATTTTGTAATGTAGTGGCTAAGAACCTTTAGTTATAAGTTTGTATTAATGTAATTAATGTTGTAGTAAATACGCTTAGGCTGACTTGCTCAAAATCATTGTATATTTGTTTTTAGGGCCGACTAGTGATTTGTTTTGGGTCACACCTATTCAGATTTGAAGATATAAGTATGTAATGTAAAGATATGTTACATGAGGTGATGATTATGAAAGAGGAATTTATAGAGGGATAGTACTATGAAGTCAGAAGATGATATATCTCTTTGAAGGAGTAAGAGCATCCGCGCATACATGACACTGTTCAGACAGCAGTGTCATTATAGCAGTTCATTTTGATATATTGCATATCAACATACAGAGGGTTGTAGCCTTCATCTTATTGGGTAGTGAGCCTAAGAAGTGAGCCATATACCCCTAACAGGGTTTTGTAAAAGACTCCTAACAGGGTCAGACCTTTAACCAAGTCATTGTACTTAATTTGTAAAGATTGCTTCTAATAGGGCAAAGGAACTTTAACAGGTTCATTATACCTAGTACAATATTTGTGGGTACTAATCCCCAATGGAGTTTTCCTCTGATCAAGGTTCTCCATAATCATATCATGTGTTATGTGTTCTTGTGTTATGTTTCTTTGGATGCACATTTGATATATGTTTAATTGGCTGAAATATAATTAATAGATAAACATT